>PVHP010001296.1:45226-97818 GCA_004024765.1 Zapus hudsonius
AAAATATATATATATATATATATATATATATATATATATATATATATATATATATATATATATATATATATATATATGCACACACACACACATACATACATACACACCACTTTGTTTATCTGGCTTTATGTGGGTATTGGGGAATTGAGCCAGGCTATCAGGCTTTGCAAGCAAGAACCTTTAACTGCTGAGCCCCTTTCTTAGTACTGTGATCAAATAGGGATGTTTTACTGGGATTATATAGTCATTGTTCCTAAAGTAATAATAAAGAGTTATCAGAGAGAGTTGTAAAGCTGAGCTATGAAAATCAGTTCAGTTAACCTTAACTCAAACTGAGTCCCATAAGCTACTGACGTCCCCAAATGAAGACTTGGATGCATAAATACAAGGTTGTTCTCAAAGAATCATCCATGTAAGCAAAAAGGCCACAAGACAAAAATATTCAAGGGTCTGGGGAGATGACGTAGTGCATAAAGCACTTGCCACTTGCCATTCTAGCCTGAGTACCTAAATTCAATCCTCACATCCTATGTAAAAGGCCAAAAGGCCACCAGGGATTATATGGGAGGCAGAGACAGGAGAATTTCCTGAAAGCTCTCAGCAAGTACAGCAAAAAGAGCAACAATAACAGAGAAGATCCAGCGAGACCCTGTCCGAATGCTATGGACCAGATTTGAACGGTATCTTCTGACCTCTACCATTGCACAGGCATTGAGCCCACACAAGCGCACGCACACACACTCTTTTTAAAAAACCCTGATGATTTGCTTTGTAATTCAGTAGAGAAAATATGCTTCTTTCAGTGATTTACTTACAGTTGCTTGCTCCGCAGTGGAACAAAGCAAATGGGCAGATATTATGTACTTGAATGCCCACAAACTAATTTACAATTGAAATAGCAAAGAAAGAGCATCAAATGTGAACATTTTATAAACACCTATGAGTTTTCTTACCTTCAGAAGTTCAAAGAAATGCAGACAGTGGTACACAGGGGCCAGGAGTAGCCGGGGTAAAACATACTGAACAGCTTCTTTGAAACCTTCGCCTATTGACTAGAAAACAGAGTGATTTCATTTTTTTAGTTGACTTTTCTGACACTGTGCATCTTGGTTTAAACATTACTATACCTGCAAATAAAGTGCTGCCCCGGGCTTTGATAACTGACTGAGGAAACGATCATGAAAACCAGGTCGTAAGATATCCCGAGCATACGATTCATATGGGTCAAATGCCAATTCCTTAAAAATAAAGATGGTAAAGCATAAATAATCTTTCTCCAATAAGCACACAAGATTAAGTTATTAGCATATCCATACTATCACAACTATATTTCTTTCAAAGCCTCAAAAAAAAAAAGATAATTATTGCCAGGCATGGTAGCGTGCCTTTAGTCCCAGCAAGAGGTAAGAGGCTCACCATGAGTTGGAGGGCAGCCTGGGACTACAGACTGAGTTCCAGGTCAGCCTGGGCTAGAGTGAGACCTTACCTTAAAAAACAAAACAAAAAAAGATGACTATTATCTATATTCTTAACAAAATAAATCTAATACTTTTTTACATGTGTGTAGTATGTGTGGTGTGGCACACATATGGTGTGTGTACAGCTCAATGTTGGGGTCCTCTTTTCATTCATCTGCATGTCAACATGAGTCTAATAGTTTTAAGTAAGAGATTAAATCAGCTGTTTTCTTATGAGCAATAGGACTCTTATGTTTTATGAAATTTTTCATTAGTGAGGATAACAGTTGTCCTAGGAGTGGGCAAACTTGGTTCTGGAAAACAGCTTGAACAATGAAAAATATAGATATCAACAGCTAGGCAAAGCATACAGATTTAGAATACTGATCTAAGTTATTAATTTTTTTCCTATTTAAAAGTGGTAGACTTTTACTTTTCTATTCTTTTTAAAAAACTATTTATGCGAGAAAGAGGCAGACAGAAAGGAGAGAGAAAGAGAGACAGCAATGGGTACACCAGGGCCTCCAGCCATTGCAAATGAACTCCAGACACATGCACCAACTTGTGCATCTGGCTTTACATGGGCACTGGGGAATCAAACCTGAGTCCTTAGGCTTTGCAGGCAAGTGACACTGAGCCATCTCTCCATTTCCCCTACTTTTCTATTCTATAAATCAAAAGTAACAGTTTCTTTTTAAAAAAAAATATTTACTCATTTGCAAGGAGGGAGAGGAGAGAAAGAGAGAGAATGGATGTATCAGGGCCTTTCGTTGCTGCAAACAAACTCCAGACACATGCACCACTTTGTGCATCAGGCTTTATGTGGGAACTGGGGAAATGAACCCATGCTGTCAGGCTTTGCAAGCAAGTGCCTTAAACTGCTGAGCCATCTCCTAAGCCCTAAAGTAACAGTGTCTAGCATCTACAAACTTATTGTTACAATCTTCATAAAACAGTGACAATTCAAATTGTAAAAAATTACCATCTTATCAATGTCACTAATTATAAATTCTCACAACTATGTCTAAAAAAGTATCAATAATTCTTGAGGAAAATATAAATATGTGGATTTTAGTGAGAAGAATAGGACCTCTTCTCTCTTCCATTCACTGCCCTATTCCAGGAATAAAACTATTAGGGAACAGTGCTCCAGAGCCTAGCAAGAGTTCATTTTCATAAAAGGTAGTTCTAGAAAGAGAAGGACAAGTGGAAGAATGTAGGAATGAATGACAGGATAAGTGATTTTTATGTGTTAATTGTCCTTAATATTGTTTTCCATGCTGCTTTTTAATACTAGTAACACCAGATTAAAGTTCTGTCCACTGGGAAGTTCAGTGTGACACAGAGTTCCAATTTGTCCTGGTTTCCTAGAGAAGATTCCAGTTCATTTAATATTTTAAATTTTTATTTATTTGCAAGGAGAGAGACGGGGGGGGGGGATACAAAGAACGAGAAGAGAGACAAAGAGAATGGATGAGCATGCCAGGGCCTCCAGCTGCTGCAAAGAACTCTTAGATGCATGAGCCACTTTGTGCATCTGGTTTTATGTGGGTACTGAGGACTTTAACATGGGTCATTAGGCTTTGCAGGTAAGCACCTTAACCTCTGAGCCATCTCTCCAGCTCCTTCAGCAGTCTTCTGAACTAAAATGTCTAATATAGTACCAGAAACCGCAGTCCATTTATACTTTCAGAAATGCATATTAATTTTCAATGACAACAACAGGAAGGAGACAGGAATGAATAGGAAACGTGAGTATTGGGAAGAGGAATAAAGGTATAAACAGACACTCTCTTAAGCCTCTTCAAAGTGCTAGAATGATCATAGGCAGTCTTAAGTGTCTTCCTCCCCTTGCAATAAGCCCCATTATATGACAGAATTTTGATGGTAACTACAGTCAGAAGGCTTGGTGCACAGTGATGGTTTCATAAGCAGATGCTGAGTCATAAAGACTGATGTTCTGATTCAGATTTCACTACTGTCATTCCTCACTGGAGAATGTGGATAATACCTACTTCACAAAGTGATTTTAAGAGTTAAACAAGTTAAACATATAATGTGTTTATAGTGTCTTGCACATAGCACTGGAAAAATGGTAGCTAGTATTGTAGCACAGTAGCTAATAAGTAAGTGATCTCAACAGGTGACAAAAACGGACCTCTGCTTCCTGAATGCTGGGATTAAAGGCGTGTGCCACCAAGCTGGGCTGCCTCAGCTTTTTATTAAAGGAAATAAGACATGCAGTTATAACTGATCCCTCTGGTTTCTTTTTCACAAGTCTACCTCCCCTTCTGGTCTCCACAGGTAGTCACTATTCTGAATTTGTGTTTTATCATTACCATGTATGCTCTTGTATAATAGTCATATATGGATCAAGAAACAAGGGGATGGGGAGATAGCTCAGTGATTAAAGGCACTTGCTTGCAAAGCTGGCCAGCCTAGGTTCAGTTCCCCAGTACCCACATAAAGTTGGAGGTAAAAAGTGACAAAAGCTGAGCATGGCAGTGCACGATTTTAATCACAGTAGTTGAGAGGCTGAGGTAGGAGGATCACTGTGAGTTCAGGGCCAGCCTAAGACTACAGAGTAAGTTCTAGGTCAGCACGGGCTAGAATGAGACCCTACAAACAAATAAACAAGCAAGCAAACAAAGTGATACAAACATCTAGCATTTGTTTGCCGCAACAAGAGACCCATGTATATACAAATAGATAAAAAGGGCTGAGGAGATGGCTCAGCAGTTAAAACACTTGTTTGCAAATCCTGTTGGCCTGGGTTTACATCCCCAGCACTCATATAAAGCTGGATGCTGCCAGGTGTGGTGACGCCCATCTTTAATCCCAGCACTTGGGAGGCAGAGGTAGGAGGATTTCTGAGTGTTCAAGGCCAGCCTGAGACTACACAGTGAATTCCAGGTCAGCGTGGGCTAGAGTGAGATCCTACCTTAAAAAACAAAACAAAAGCTGAATGCTAAATGACCTGTGTGACAAGTGTGCACCCACACACAAACAAGTTAAAAAAAAAAGCATTCAGATTTCACATAAATATCACTATATATAGTTTTCTGTAATTTATTATAGTTTATACTCAAGATTTATCCATTATGATTCATATAGTTCCTTCCAGTTAAGTTCATTTTAAAACTGTATATTCTACTTTCTGACTATATTTTCTTTAACTCATTCTCTATTGAAGGCCATGTGAACTTGCTTTCATTTTTCAGTTATAAACAACTCTATTTAAAACATGGCATATACATATTCTTTTTTTAATATTTTTTATTTATTCATTTTCAAGCAGAGAGAGACAGAGAGAGAGAGAGAGAGAGAGAGAGAGAGAGAGAGAGAGAGAGAGAAAGCACCAGGTACATATTCTTATAAAAGCATATGAACTAGAAAGATGAAGTTGCTTTCTGAACTAGTTATACCAGTTTACTTACTTAGCAGCAGTGGTTTGCAACTGGCTATGTCATTGTCAACAGTTAGCATTACTAAATAGCACTTCAGCAGATCTGGCAGTGCAGGTGCCTATTTGACATACTGATTTCATTTCCCCTGGGCAATACTCAGTAATGGGATATTGGATTGTATGCAGTTCTAGCTAATTTTCTGAGGAATTGCTATGCTTCTTATAATGACTACACTAATTATGTTCCTACAATAGTGTCTTAAGAGTGTCTGCTTCAGATTCAGAAGAACACCTTCATCTTCTATTCTGATAACAGACATTCTAACTGAAGAGAGGTGATGTCACATAACAGCTCTGATTTGCATTTCCCTAATCATCACTGATACTCAGCATTTCCCATAGACTGTTGGCCATTTGTCTAAGAAAAATCTAAAGTCTAGTATCCAATCTTAAATCAGAGATTATAGTTCCTATATAAACCTCTTATCAAGTAACTATTTTACAATTATTTTCTCCACTCCCCAAATTCTGGGGTTCCCCACGCATATGGTTAAACAGTATAATTTATAAATTAGTTTGTTTTTTCTGACTAAAGGTACCTATGACACATACCAAAAAGATTATTCTGGGGCTGGAGAGATGGCTCAGAGGTTAAAAGCACTTGCTTGCCTGATGGTCTGGGTTTGATTCCCCAGTATTCACATAAAGCCAGATGCCCAAAGTAGCACATGCATCTGGAGTCCTTTTGCAGAGGCAGGAGCCCTGGCATGCCTCTCCTCTTCCTCCTTCCCCCCTACTACATGCACACATAAATGAATTTTTAAAAAAGAATATTCTACTCTGTCCCATTTTCAGTACTGGTACCAACACTATCCTTTTCACTATATAATAAATCTAAATGTGATAGAGCAAGTTCCCTCAATTTGTTCTTTCTACAAATTAATTTTGTTTCCTTTATTCTTGGGGGGGGGAAGATAAGGGGTTCCTGACAGGGTCTCATTATGTGTGAGGAGCCTAGACCTTGCAATATAGCCCAGGTTGGCCTCAGTTAATAAGTGCTTGGATTACAGGCATGCACCTCCACATTCAGCTCCCATCACTTCCTCCTCACATATTAATCTTAAGAGCAGCTTGCTATACGCTGGACTGTGGATACTTCGGGGAAGACTAACATTATAGTGTTAAGTTTTCCATCCATAAATACAGCATAGTATGTATTTCCACTTATTTAAGTACTCCTTATGAAACTATGTTTTGATTTTTATTTGTAAAGGTCTTGCATATCTTTTTTTAAACTGAGTACCTTATAATAAATGGTGCCTTTAGCCTGGCTACATTTTGAGTTCCAAGTCAGCCTGGACTAGAATGAGACCCTTACCTCACAAAAACAAACAAAACAAAAATAAAATAAATGAAGTCTTTTTGCCTTGAATGCTTTAACTGAGTACAGTAATGCTGATCTTTTCTCTACTTACTACCTCAAACTTGCTTACAAGTTTTAATTATCTTCTTGAACATCTTCTTGGACTTGCCATATATTGACTATAAATAGGAGAAGTCTGTCTTATTTATCCCTTTTCTGTTGATTTGTATTAGGTAGTATCTCTAACACAATGGTGAATAGAAGTATTATTCTTTTATAGTTTCTGAATTCTCCCATCATCTACTAAGTACTATATATTTTTAATTATTTTTTTCTAAACTCAACACTGTTACAAGAAAATAAAAGCACTAGAACTAGAAACTATCACTAATATCTTATGAGGATCACATGGTATATTAGCATTTGAAATACTCAAGAGCTTGTCCATTTTCTAATCCCCAGTATCTAAATCATACACATCTAGCTACTTCATTCTTCTAATTCTAAATAACAATATTGTTATCCCATACCGAGTGTTAAAGGTGGTTAGCTGAATATCAGATACGCTATTTTGCTTAATAGTCACAAAAAATTTCAAGTCCTATTATCATATTTACTTTAAACATTTATAGAGGTGTAGAGAAGTGAAATAACTTGCCCAGAGCCACACAACTAATAACATCTAAGCTTGTCACTGGTTCATTAACTTTCTTGGTCATTCTGTGAACGATTTTACACTTGTAGTGTCTCTCCTCTGTGGGGTTTACATTTCTATAATGAGAGGCATCACTTTTTCTGTTTCATAATAGAAATAAGTGTTGACAACACCCCATGTGGAAGGGGCAGTAACAGGTAAGTAGTCAGCAATAAGTATCTATTACATAATGCAAATGCAGACTTATATGCTGGCTTTTTTTTGGAATAGAATTGACATACTTACCTCTGCTAAGTCTTCAAAGCAGCTTCCCACTAATGGATGGGGACTGCCTTCATCTGTCATTTCAACAGTATCTTCCATATGGCCCAGTAACTTTACACTAAGTTCATGTATATCTACTATACGACTAAATATGTTTTCTACATCCTGTTGAAAAGGAGGGAAATACATTATTCACTATGTGTCATATAATAGATATCTTTTCAGTTAATAAAGCCCTTTTGTAATTACAAAATTTAACAGGTATGTTGAGAAAGTTTATGAAATTATAAATGTAAATTAAAGACAATAAGAATTCTTTTTATAGTAATGTACAATTTACAAATATATTCTCTATGTCAATGATTCTCAAATTGTCTTTAAAGTTTTATTGAATATTCTAAGATGTGTTTACTTCTACTTATCAATATTTATCACACTAGAAGTTAAAACCAAGAAATTTAAAACATTCATTTCATTTAAAAATAACAGACCTACTATATCTTGACATAAGTCAAATTCTTATGAAAATATCCATTTTCCTAAAGTAAAACATTTAGTAGAAAATGGCATTTATATATAGTACATTTTTGGAAATCCCTAACACATAGTTTAGTAGAACAGGATTTTCCTATCTATTTCTATATCTGTGTGATACAACATTTTAGATGACGTAAATAAAGAAAAATACAGCTTAACATAGGTAATAGAAAAGGGAAGGAATGCTCTAACAGTTTATTCAAATAACTGTGATAGTCTTTTATTTTCAGTGTAATTTCTGTATTTATTTTTACATTGAGATATAATTCACATACCATAAAATAACTAGTTTCCTGGGAATGAAGATGGTGAGAATTAATGTGGATGGGCTATAAGGAACATTTTTAAGGCAAGAAAATGTTATGTAGCTTAACTATGATGGGGTTTCCAGGAGAGATAACTACATTAAATCTCACCAAACATCCATTTAAAGTAGGTATATCTTACTGTAGGATGGATTTACTGGTCACTAGCTTTCAGTACAGAGTTGAATGACCACTGCCACCATTTACGGGTAGCAGCATCACTAACAGCTGTCTTCACAGTAGCAATTACTAGTCTTTCAATCTCTGTGAACTTGCTTATTCTGGACAGTTTATATAAACAGATTAAATATCCCTTTTATGGTATTAGACCAGAATTTACACTTTTATCTATACATTTGCATGTTGGGAATGAAGGTGTGCAAATAAATGTCCATCGGGCTTTAGGTGGGTGGTTGGGGAACTGAATCCAGGCTGGCAGGCTTTGCAAACAAGTGCCTTTAACTATTGAGCCATCTTCCCAGTCTCTACCTGTAATGTGTACACGGAAACTGTCGATTTTGTACTATTACATTAAAATGCATTGATTACTGGTTGTCAAATAAACTTTGAATGTTTCATATACATTAATATGTACCTACTTTAAATGTGCTTTTATTAAGATTTTGTGTAGTTACCCCTCTTTGTAATTTATTATTCCTTGTTACAGCCAAGATACACATCTTTTGCCTTATACCCCATGTGTATTAACCCTCACCATCCTCACTGCCAGGAAGCTGGCTGTCTCCTTTCTGTCACTAGACCAGACCAGAATCTTCTGCAGAATGTTAGGAAATGGAAACGGATCTAGTTTCTTTGTTCATGTTTTTGAGACTCAGCTATACTACTGCATGCATGACTACTTCATTCTTCTTCACTGCTGAGTGCTATTTCATGTATGGACAGATCACAATTTCTATATGCATTCACCTTTAGGGCTGAGAGATGGCTTAGTGGATAAAGGCACTTTCTTCCATTCACCTTTTTTTTTTTAAATATTTATTGTCCATAATGAGTTACATTATTTAGTGGGTCCATTCACCTTTGATAGGACTTCTAGTTGATTCCAGTTTGGGACTAGTGCAAATAAAGCTGCTAAGCTATTCATGAATTTAAAAAAATGTTTTATTTATTTGCTAGCAGAGAGAGGTAGAGAGAAGATAGAAAGAATGGATGTGCCAGGGGCTCTAGCTGCTGCAAACAAACTCCAGACACATGTGCTACTTTGTGTATCTGGCTTTGCATGGGTACTGGAGAATCGAACCCAGATCATTAGGTTTTGCCAGCAAGTGTCTTAACCTCTGAGCCACCTCTGTAACCCGTATTCATGAATTTTGTATGAACTTGTTTTCACTTCTTCTAAGTGAAAAACCAGTAGAATCATTGGAGAGTATGGTTAGTGTGTGATTATTATTACATGAAGCTGCCAAACCCTTTCCCCCCCCCCCCCAAAATCTAGTAAGAGTTTCCATCTCCCAAGTAATGAGAGCTTTACAACCCTGCCAGCAGCTACTCCACACCCTGCTCGACGTCTGGAACTGTACTGCCCATCTTTCTAATAAGTGTGTGGCAGTTAACTCATAATGCTTTTGATTTGCACTTCTCTGATAGTTACATGCACACCTTTCAGCCATTTTTGGTTCTTTTTATCCAAGACAACTTTGTCTTTTTTACTCTGTGGCTTTTAAGCAACTTTATTGAAATACAATCTAAATAAGATGTAACCCATACATTTAAGGGAGTAATTCAATGGTATTTAGAATAGTTACAGATTTAGATGATCAACACATAATCTACTACTTATTATCTTCAGGGCCTTATGCATGCTAAGCACACGCTCGCCATTGAGCTATACTCATCTCCACACTACTTTAGTTTTTAAATTTTACTCATTGCCATACTTGAGCTCTGGTCCCAGCTTTTATAGTGAGCAATGTTTCTCCATCAGTTACCTATGGCTTTATGGCTACAATTCTGAGAATTGCTGGTATGTAACTCCTTGAGACAACTTCACCTGCTCTCACTAAATATGTCCTCAGGTCAGTTAAGTTAGCATGGATACTATTCTAAGGCCACATTCCCTTGTCCAAGCTTCAGTGTCACTGAATAATATTGCAACTGTACTTCTAAGTATCGCTGGACTGCAATTGAAATTTAATGTTACACCTTTGTTTTGACAAAAGCTGAGGGAAGGAATTATTAATTATTTTTAAATCTCTGTTGCTACCCATAGTGACTAACACAGGTGGTGCTGATGAAATGGTCAAATGACTAAAATGAGACAAATAAAATATCTTCCACCTAAACAAGAGGCTGTACTCTTTGGAGTACAATGGAAGATTTTGGGAGTTCATTTTTCACTTACATAATCAGTCTACTTTAGAGTTTATCTTTTAATTTCTGATGTTTAATCTCTTGACAGTGTTGTAGCACTTTATTTGTGATCCTGAATTAAGTCCCACAAGTTAGGAAAAAAAAAAAAAACCGGAGTCATGAATGATTCGAAATCAAATTCAAAGTGAAATTTAACAACACACGCAAAAATAAACATATATAACATACTTACATTAGCTGAAAACAATTTGGAATTGGAGACAAAGGGCTCTCTAAAAACTTTTATAATTAGATTTAATTCTCTTATATATTGTCGAATTTCTGCCATAAATGCTTTTACCAAATCATAGTACGTTTGTTCTCCTGAGGTGGAAGGCTCTTCATCAGTTAATGACAATATATTTATATCTTCTACATCTTGATGAAACATATCCATCAATACCTACAAAGTCATAAATATCTTTTTAAAAAGTGTAAAATAAGACGTTAGAGAGTGAAATTGGAAAGAAAATACCCTCTGAAGTTCTTTGAATTACATTATTAAAGGATTTTAAAAACTATTTATTTACTTGCAAGTAGAAAGAGAGAGTATGGGCATGCCAGGGCCTCTTGCCACTGCAAAGGAACTCCAGGTACATGTGCCACTTTGCACATCTGGCTTTATGTGGGTACTGGGGAACTGAACCCAGGTTGGAAAACTTTGCAACCAAATGCCTTTAACAGCTGAGCCATTTTTCCATCCCTTAAATGATTTTCAAAAGCAGGTACATAATTGCCTATTGCTATATCTACTGCTACCACCTCTCCATGGCTTCTCTACGGGCCCCTCCTACTCCATGCAGTCTCACTGTAGCCCAGGCTGACCTGGAACTCATTCCGTAGCACCAGGCTGGCGCAATCCTTCTACCTCAGCCTTCTGTGTGCTACCATACCTAGCTTCAAAGGTATTTTTCTCCCCTTTTCATGTGTGTGTGTTGAGAAAAATGGAATAAAGTATCAGAAAATATTCTTTTCTGAAAAATCATTTTCCTAAAATTAAAATATGAATGCATTGACTAAAAAGCTTTAGACTCAGGCTAGATTTTGAAACTGCAAAAAATTTCTAAACTACTTTTGTTATCTCTCTAAACTTCATTTTCCCTTTTATAAAGTATAGATTAAGGTTACCTACCTTAAAAGAGTGTTGTAATGACAAAATGAGACAAACTATGTCCATGCTTAACTTACAATGAATGTTTGCTTAGTATTTTACAAACAGTATCTAAAGAAATCCAGGTGTTCAAGTTAAACTATCATTTTACCTGCACAAGACCTATGTAATACTCGGCCCATCAACATTCCAACATGAATGATGGGGTGGGGGAGACATTAAGACAGAGAAGGGACTAGCTGAAAAGAAGGGACTCAGTAAAAAGGGACAAGGGAAGGTAATGGGAGGGGTTATGATTAAAATGCATTATGTACATCTATGAAAATTATCAATAAAAAGTTAATGATAAAACCATGATTTAGTATCTTTATAATTTCAAAAATTGTTTTCAAGCAAATCCATAGTCTCCTAAGCCTTCTAATTCAAATAAGAATTTAAGAAATCACTACTAGATATTGTTACTGGGACCAGCATACAGCTCAGTGGAAGAGTGCTTGCCTAGCAAGTGTGAGGCTCTAGATTCAATCCCCAGTACCAGAAAAACAGGATACTGTCAGTGTAACCAACTCTAGTTGAAGCAATGAGTAAGAAACTATGAAGTATGATTAAACACATTTTAATATAATAAATCTAATATCTTAGTTTTATAAAGTGATATCCTGGGTATTGTGTATCCTGGGTATTAGGTTACTGGAAATATCCCCCAATATATAACGTAGACACCATTTTTTGTTGTTGTTTCTAAATAGCACAGTAGCATTAAAAAAAAATAAATAAAAACTGAAGGATAAAACATATAAAGCTAGGCTTGGTGGCTCATGCCTTTAACCCAAGCACTCAGAAGACTGAAGTCCAAGATTTGTCATGAATTTAAGGTCAGCCTGGGCTATAGAGAAACCCTGCCTCAATAAAACTGAGAAAGAGAGAGCGATAGAATATATTAAAAAAAATACAAGCTCAGTGTCCTACCTTATCAGCACACATTGCCACTTTAATATCTTGTTTTGTAATTTCATAATGACGTATATTTCTTACATAATTCCCCACCAACTTCAAAATGTCTGCAGAGATGTATTCTAATACTGCTACTATGTAAACAGAAACCTGGTGGTCAATTTTATAACCTAGGACCTCCTGAAAAATTAAAAGGAAAGCACATTTAAAGACCATATACAATAAAATTTTAAATATGCTTTAAATTTAACATGCTGATTAAAAATAAACATATGCAACTTAGCTTAACTTTTGCTGCCTGAGACTACCAACATTTAACTTTATAATTTAAAGCAGTTCAATGCGATGTTAGCATCTAGGAATATCTATTATTCCTACACTTCTATTCTTTCCAAAGGAACCACGGCACATATTCCTTATACCATGACTTTCTATGAAAAAACTGATGCAATGTTATTAAAGTATAGTTAGTAGTCCTATTATTAGACTTCAAAGAGAATATGTTCTTTTGTAGGGCTAAAAATGATTAAAGGAAATAAATTCTAAATAAGGGAGAAAAAACTTTGAAATATAATTGTGTTTGACTATAAAGAGATCTTAGTAAGGTGAAATTCTATCCCTAATTAGATTACAAAACTCACAATTTAGGATCATTAGTAGTATGTGCATATCTAAAATTGTCAATTCTCTTAGATCATACACAATTCATCGTATGATCAGTGAAAATCTTGGGAATAGAATTATTTTTATTTATTTATTTTTTAATTGTACATAATGAGTTACATTATTTAATGGGCAGACAATAAGTTGTTATCCCCCGTTCCCCAATGCCCCTCTTCCCCATCCCTGATCAGCTAGATATCCTCCTCCTTGGGTAGTCTGGATCAGTCCTTGGGGCAGGGGACCATGGATAGCCTAGGAAACAGTCCGGTTCTGCCAGCCTTAGAGTGTTGCTACTGAGGGCGGACATGACTTTGGGTATTCTCCCCCACAAGGCTCTCACAATCTTTCCGCCCCCTCTTCTGCTCATTTCCCTGAGTCATGGTGGGTGAGTATTAAGGCTGTTTTATTGTTGAAGACTTAGGGGTCTCTGTACTGCTTTAGGTTGTGTGGAAAATCACTGGTGTCTGTCTCACTGGTTTATCCTGTGTTGACTGTTTCCATAAGGATCCTCCACGGTATGTCAGGGGTGGCTCATCTCTTACCAGGATGTCAGCTATTGGCCTGCAGTAGGTAGGATGAGCCACATCTCTCTCGCTGCATAGAATCATTTTTAAAATGTGATTGATTATTAATAATTTAGCAATTTTCCATAAGTTGCAAACTTACTCAAACCAGTCAGTAGGATAAACATATTTTGATAGCCTAAAATACATTTTAATCTTGGCAAGATTAAATAGACCTAGATTTCATATTGCTCGCACTGAAAATCTTGTGAATTTGGACTAGGAAGTTACTTAATTGCTTTTTGCTTCTGCTATTTCATTTACAAATTGGAGAAGATAACTTTGTTAATTCAAACACAGTATATCAAGCATTTTACTTATACTGTATGCAAAATTATTGATATTGAAAAGTATTTTGCAAGGAATGGTCACATATGAACTCAAGAGGCCTAGTTAAAAGGATAGTAAATTCCAGGCCACCCTGAACTACAGATCAAGACCCTGTCTAAAAAAGATTTTAAAGAGCATTATTAGGATTTCTACCATTTATTGTATTAGTTCTGGGGAGACTAAATTAATTGATTTAAATAGTACTAGCTAGTTTAGGTGATTTTGGGGAGAATTTTTGTTCGAAGACCACACAGAGACAATTGCAGTCTTACAAATATTCCTACAGAAGTTATTGCCATCTGAAAGATTTATGGGATACTTAGGTGTGACCAACAAGAATAGATGAATTTTACAAATTCTCTTTGGAGTTCTAGCAATCCCTGAGATAAACAAATTTTAAATAACTCTGCAAAGTCTTTTGAATTTGCTTATTATTTGGTATAAAGTTAAATTATGTTGCCTAATTTATACTTTCTTATTATTATAGCACCCCTCCCTATCACATGAATCCCTGGAAAACTTAAAGCAAGAGGACTTTACTGTTCAAACATTAAGTGTTTGAAAATAGTGTTTTATTTTGCTTTTCAATATGTATATATAAGGGAGGAATGTTGATAAAAGCCTATAGAATATAAACTGCAGCCAAAAGTGACTATAAAGAGACAAGAGCTTGGAAGAGTGGGAGGGACAGGCAAAATGATACTTGTGACAATGTAAAGAGAAGGAAGGAAAATCCAGGGGAGGGACTAAGAGGAGGGATGGGAATCAACAAAGCCAAATTGTATTTGAAAGTGCCATGAATAAGTCAAAAGGCAAGAAGGCAGTATTTCAGCTTTACCTTTAATAAAGGATGAATTTTTTCTACTGGGAGAGATAAAGGGTTTCTTCGCTTCCTTTTTTCAATAGCCGACTGGGCATCAGCTATTGCCCATTTATCAATTGGATGAGGGAAACTTTTCTGAACACGTTCCTTAGAAAATAGGAAAATAACAACTAGGCAACAAATATAGAAAATTGTGCTCTTTGCTTAAAATTTACTTACAGCCAAAAAATACCGAAAGTAGAGCTTTTCACATTGGCATAACTTGAACTATAAACACTTTAAGAGAAAGCTGTGACTATCAATATATTAATTTACTCTTAATTAGGCAATACAGAGACTACAAATTCTTTTTTATCTAGGGGGAGATCACACTGTGAAACTTTACTAAAGCTAATAAGATTGAGTACAAGCCATTTGAAACATTACTCTCATAAACTTCAATGAACAAGTCCTATGCTTAAGAGGCAAAATATCCAAATTCAATTCTCATTTATTTGTCCTTATTTTTAATACCAATTATAGACTCAAGTACTTTACAAATAAAAACTCTAAAGAATTTTTCTTTATCCATCATGTGAAATTACTTATCTTCAAATCATAGAAATCAATGGCTAACATCAGTAATAGCAATTTTAATAGTGTAATTTATCTTAAAGGCTTTCCACAGATCATTGATTTTATAACAAATTGCTTAAAATTTAATTTCCAGAAGATATTCAGTTAAAATTTCATGTAAAGTTAAAGTTGAGTTATTATAACAACTGCGTATCCTTACTTTATAACTAAGGTAATTCACTACAAACAAAAGGAGCTTCCACACTTGTTTTTAAAACCCACTTGCAGTATAACAGAATTGAAGCCAGTAGAGGTCGCTATTATACAGCATTTAACAAATTTCTATTTGATTAGTAGTGTGTAAAAACTACTAGATGAAATAAAACCTTGCCTCTGAATGCCAATGTTATCAGTTGCTGTTAAAATTTGAAATAAAACAAGACACTGCATGTGAAAACCAAGAGGTACGATGTGGCTATAGGGCAGGTATATAATACTAGGATATCCTAAGAGTAAATAGTAGAGACATTGAACCCATTCTTTATCTATGTTCAAGGCTAACTCAACTGCCAAATTCTTCTTTTAAAATGGTAATTTATAGTTAAAAATAAATCTCTTCAACTGCCTAGCTGAAGACCTTCTTTGCCAGAATGCTCCCACTCTCACATAGTAAGGCAACAAAAAGGTCCAAAGTAGCAGGAGAGCAAATGCTTGGTTTTCTCAGGTCTTTGTTTGGCAGAGTGCTATGGATTGAACCCAGGGCCTTGTGCCTGCAAATCAAGCATTCCATCATTGAGCTACAGCCCTAGCCCAACCCTGTGTGTTTTCTAACATTTTTAAAATCTCAATTCAGAGTAATGGAATACATATATGACATGCAAGTGAAAGGGAGGACTCCTGGGAATTGGGAGGCAGCAAGAGGTACAGAGGGAATGAGGAGGGGTGGATAAGAACAAAGTACAATAATATATGTATGACAATGTCATATAAGAGCCATTACACTTTGTATGCTAACTTAAGAAATTGAAAAGAAAACCTCAACGTATTACAAGAAGAAATTCCAACACATTTTACATTATACCCTTACACACTGCGTACATTCTTAACTGAAATAAAGTTTCATAGATAAAACCTGACATTTGTGTGGAACACTGGTCTTTTCCATTTTACTTTTCCAATGTTACATAATGCACTAAAGTGATAATGACATATAGATCATGACCTGAACTCTAAAAACACTAGCATTTTAGTAGAAGTAGAAAAAGCAGCAAAAAGTAGAAAGAAATTAATACAAAATGGAAATTTTAAATAGACTTAAGAAACCTCTTTTAAGAAAAATATCATCTGAAAATAATGTATGAAAGGCTTGCAAAATTTGGGGCCCTTATTATTTTTTAAAGAACGCTCTGAGCTGGGTGTGGCGGGAGGCTGAGGTAGGAAGATTGCTGTGAGTTTGAGGCCCAGCCTAGGATTGTCAGAGTGAGTTCCAGATCAGCCTGGGCTAGAGTGAGACCCTACCTTGAAAACACACACACACACAAAGAAAAGGGGAGTGAAGGGGAGGGGAAAGAAAAACAAAAGAATGCTCTGTAGGTGTATTTTTTAAAATATATAAGGAAGGAAAATTGCACACTGTATCCTGATCAAAAAAAAAAAAAACAAACAAAACAAAACAAAAAAAAAAACCTAAGACACTATTTGCTGGAGTCTGAACTTTTATGTCCCATCAAAAATCATACTAAACCTGATCTTTGCTGTCGTATTAGATTAGGAGGAGGAACATTTAGGAGGTGATTATCTTGTGAAGCCTATTTTCATGAATGGGATGAAGTGCCTTTATTTAAAAAGAAGGCTTAAGGAAGCCTCCCTCTTCTACCATAAGAGTCCACAGGGAAGCAGAGAGCAACGCACACAAGACACTATATGCTGGCACCCCATCAGGCTAAAGTCTGCAGTCTGAAAGCCAACCTGCTCTACAGAATTAAACCTGGTTTCAAAATTAATTAATTAAAAACTAAAATATACTCTCACTGATCCTCCCTTTTTCCATTCTCTCTCTCTCCCCCAGGAATGATATGAGCAGAAGGGCATTATAATACTGATGAGGTAGGATCTCACTCTAGCCCAGGCTGACCTGGAACTCACTGTGTAGTCCCAGACTGGCCTCATACTCAGAGATCCTCCTACCTCTGCCTCCCGAGTGCTGGGATTAAAGGTGTGTACCACCAGGCTTGGATTAGAATATTGATTTTTAAAAATTAATCATTTATATCTATCCTCTTTTGAGGGTCAATTTTCTAATATTTAAGCAAGGAGAAAAAAAACCCAATAGGGTTACTGTAAAACAGGAATTTATAAAACAGCAAATTATAAAGCCTATTTCACAAATGATTGATATTTCTAATACTGTCATACTATTTCATATATTCAAAAAATATGGGGATGGGGAAATGGCTCCATATTGTGCTTGCTGCACAAATGTGAGTGCCCATGTAAGTGCCGGGCATGGCAGTGTGCACCTGTAATCCCAGTACTCAGGCTGTGGAAGACAGGCAGATCCCCAGGACATGTTGGCTAGCTAGATGGAACCAGTAAGCTCTGGGCTCAGTGAGAGAACTTGTCTCAAATAAGTGGAGAGCAAGAGACATCTGATGTTGATCTCACACACACACACGTGCGCGCACACACACACACTCACACATACACACCCATGCATATACACACATGCACACCAAACACACATACACATGCCAAAACAACAAAAAACAAACTTATCCTTGGCCCCAAAGCCACTCGTTGGATTCCCATGTTGAAATGCTGAAAAATAACATGGCAGGGAGAGGGACTAGGGCAAATAGCTTACATAGTTCACAAGTTTCCCTCTAAGAGAGTATTTAAAACTACAAAATAACCTTACTAATACCTTGAATCTAGATAGTGATTAAATCTAAACAAGTAGAAGACTGAGCAAATTGCAGATATGTCTACAAATTCATAAAGATTTTTTCAATGCTAGAAAATGGTGTCTTAGTGACTGTATTAATTCAAAGGACAAAATTAGAGGAGCATAGTTCTATACAGTGTTATTTGGAAGGAACTAATTGCAAGCTCAGCAGATAAGCAAATTACTGGAATGTACCAACACCAGAATAATAAGCAAAGTGAGACTTGTAACCAAGCCAGAACAGGGCTGGATTCTGCCACTTTTTAAACACTGTGGAACTACCTAGGTAGGATCCAAAAGAGCAACTGGAGTAGTTAATGGGATGAACCAGTGCTATTCAAGATCCATTTTGTGAAGCAAGGCAAGCATCTTCTGTGCCCTCTTGTAGGAAATAAAGTCACAGGACTCTAGATGAGAAAGCAGCAGCATTAGCATTAGGTTTCATTAGAAACCCTTCGTGTGAGTTATAAGAAAGGGCAGCTTCTGCTCTGGCAGCCTTTGGAGGAGATCCAGATTTCCATGAGGTAAAGAAGTGTCTAGGAACACTTGATACTAGAGGTGTAGGATGCACAAAGCCCTGCAGTCTGTCCCCAGAACCCAAAAAGAAAATAGAAAAGTGGCGGGGGGGGGGGGGGAAGAACACTGAAGAACAGAAATGTAGAAGACTGTAGTTTGTTTCTTCTTTTTGAGACAAGGTTTCACATAGCCTAGCGGAGCATCAAACTTGATATGAACTCCATTTCACTGTGTAGTCAAGGATGACCTTGAACTCCTGATGTTCCTGCCTCTACCTCCAAAGTTCTGGGAGTACAGGTATGCGGCACCATGCCTGGTTTTGGCCTCTTGTTTTTTAAACATCTTGGTGCACTTCAGCTCCATTCCAGCCACCACCACATGGCCACATCTTGCTCTGTCACTGTTACTAAATGAAATCTTAGATGGCAAACAAAACTTAACTTTCTCTGGTCCCAATCTATTCTTCTATTCTCACTCGGATATTTTATTATTATTTTTATTATTATTATTTAGGAGGAATATTCTGAGAATCAAACATTTATATATATTTACTCTCCAAAGTTTGAAGAGAACAGAAGTTAGTCAATGAAGTACTTGCTATGCAAGCATGACCTGAGTTTGGATCCCTAGGGCTTTCTGGCTAGCTTGTCTAGCTGAATTGTTAAGTAAGGGTTCAAAGAGAGACCCTATCTTAAAAATTAAGGTGGAGGGTTGGAGAGATGGCACAGTAGGTAAAGGTGCTTGCTTGCAAAGCCTGACAGACAGGATTCAATTCTCCAGTACTCACATAAAGCCAGATGCACAAAGTAGTGCATGTATCTAGAGTTCATTTGCAGTGGCAGGAGGCCCTGTTGTGCTCATCCTCATTCCCTCCCTCCCCCCCTCTCTCTCTCTAATAAAAACATTTTAAAAAATTAAGGTGGACCCATGGTACGTACCAGCAATCTCACCAAGGAAGGTCCTCAGTGGAATGGGGGTAGGGAGGAGGGAAATGGTGGTACCAACATATGATTTGTTTATACAAAGTTTCTACTTAATAAATTAAAAAAAAATAAAGTGGAGCGCAATCGAGGAAAACACCTGCCATCAACCTTGGCCTCCACACACATTCGTGCATATCACACATGAGCACCCACACACGCTCACATACATCTTCACCCACATACATACCAACACACATCAACACCCCCATACACACCACACACACATAAAAAAATCATTGTAGTAGCATCAGAAATTTTCATTTTGGCTTAAAAGCAAAATCTGAACTAGCTTCACAGCTAAGACAAATACAAAATGAAAATAGCCAATACAAAGGTCCAAGGATCCAGGCTTTGCTTCTTATATATCATATAGACACATAAACATACATTCTTAATCAGTAGACTTGAAGAGCAAAACTCTTTTCTCCTTCACTGACACAGCAAACACACAAACTAGATATAGAATAAATATAAGGTAAAATTTATCATACCTCCACATCTGAAGCACTTCGGGGCTGAGCTTGGCATAGCATATTTAATAATTGCAAAATTAATTCTTCAACATACTGCAGAGCATCATCATTGGACTCAAGAGTAGGATGAACTTGCCCCTGGACCTATTAACAAAAAGTGAAGTCATTAAAATGTGGATTTTTTTCATCTAATTAAAAAATAAATTTTAAAATAACTAAAAAATGTGGGATTGTACTGATGTGGAATGGCCTACAAATACAGATTGAATGTCAACCAAAGACAGAAGTTTTCAACCTTTGTTGCCTAGCCACATGCACCATGCCATAACATCTACTGGAGACCCAGTCAGCTAACTGCAATGTCAATATATTTTCTTACATTATGATTGCAGAAATGGAAAGTGGAAGGAAGAGGCTATGGTAATGAGAAAAGGTTCAGTTTAATCTGGGATTCTTTCCAGGAACCTGTTAAAACTTTCATTCAACATTCTGATTGAGCAAAATTGACCTCCTATGGGTCACTGTCCCTTGTTTACCTCTACCTTCTTTACTCCAAGATAAAATCCAAGAAGATGTCTCCTTATGCTCACTAACATTTAACATTATGCAAAGCACACACAGTACAAACTTTGTATTTGTGAACACTGTCATTCTATAGCAAAGGATACAAAGTGGACACTTTGACAATTATGACAGTCTGCTTTATCATGAGACCTATCATCTAATAATCTTTATTTTTCTATGACCTTTTATCTAGAGGCACTTCAGGATGGTGGCTTTTATACAGCTTGCATTTTAAAAACCAGCACCAACAGTCTTTACTTGCATGCTTTCTCACTTCCTGTGGGTCAAAACTGTCCCTCACTAACTTAATGGCAAGAAGAAGCTATTCCTGAAGATGTATGTTTAAAGCCATGCATGCCCTGACTGTGGGCATTCAGTATGGCATGCCCTACCTCCTCAGCTGAGAGGATGACAACCTAAGTGTGGGGAAGACTTACAAGGAGTTACTAGGGGATGAAGAATGGCTCAAGTTAGGTTTGCTTCCTGCGCAAGCATGAGGACCTAAAGGGGGTTCTGAGACTGCCCAAGTTCAAATCTCCAGAGTCTATTTAAAACTGCTCAGCCATGCATACCCATGACCCCAGTCCTGCAGGAGAGCGGGGAGAAGAGAGACCCTTTCTAGCCCTAGAACTAGTAAAAAGAGATTGGCTCAAAACCAGACCAGGTGAGCTAGGCATGGTGGCGCATGCCTTTAATCTGGAGGAAAGGTAGGAGGATCAGATTGCCATGAGTTCAAGGCCAGTTTGGGACTACAGAATGAGTTCCACATCAGCCTTGGCTACCATGAGACCCTGCCTCAAAAAGACAAAAACAGAACAAACACTAGACCAGGAGAAAGAGCGAAGGAGAGGTTCACCTGACATTCCACTCTGGCCTCTGCAGGTGAGTGTATGGGGTGCCATGGGACACATACATGTGCATAAACCACAAGCACAACACACAACACATGACACAATCACATGAGCAAAAAGGTGCACTCTATAATCAACTTCTAAAGCTATATTTAGAAGATAGACTTACACTTCAGTTTTTTGTTCGTGTGTGTGTGTGTGTGTGTGTGTGTGTGTGGGTGTGGTGGTGGTGCATGCATGTATGTGTCGATGCAGCATGTCCCATGCATGCCCCTGTAGAGGCCAGAGAGGATCGACAGGACGTCTTCCTTCACTCACCGACTTGTTTTTCCTTGAGACAGTCTCTGATTCCAGAGTTTGTTGTTCTCCATGTGTCCCATCAAGTCTCAGCTCCTGACAGGCTTGGGGTTGCAGATATATGTATGTGGTCATGCTTATCTGTTTTCGTGAGTGCTGGGGGATTTGACCTCAGGGGTTTCTGGACCCCGCAGACCCTTATGCTTGCACAGGAAGCAAACTTAAACATGAAGCCGTATTTCCAGCCCCCTTTTCACATACTTTTTAAAGGCAAATATTTTAACTCAGAACTAAATGCATGAGCGGATACTACAGAGGTTATGGCTTAACATTATTTTTTTGAATTACCATTGTATATGTTTATATACACATGTGGGAATGTGCATACCACGGGACATGTGTTGGCCCTTGCATTCTACCCTGTTTGAGGAGGAATGTCTTGCTGTGAACAGTCAGGCTGGTGACCTTCCAGGATTCTCGTTTCCAGCTCCCATCTCATCACAGGAGGGTTGGGATTATACACTCACTACTGTCTTCTGCTTTTATGTGGATTCTAGGAATCCAAACTCTGGTTGGCACGCTTGCATAAGCAAGCACTTTACCCACTGAGCCATCTCCCCAGCCCATGGTTTTAACTTTTTAAAAAGCATTTTATTTATTTGCAAGCAGAGAAAGATGAGACAGAGACACAGAGAGAGAATGGGTGCACAAGCACCTCCAGAAGTCACAAACAAACTCCAGGTGCATGTGCCACTTTGTGCATCTGGCTTTATATGGATACTGGGGAATTGAACCCAGGTCGTTAGGTAAGTCTCTTAACCAATAAACCATCTCCCCAGCCCTCAACTTATTTTTAAGCAATTTTACAGGTGAAGAAACAGACCCTGGATGGCTAAAGTCACATGTCCAAGCACTCAAACTATAATACAGTAGCTACTATTCTGATAACTTATCAGTAGATGACTGCATGATCGTACAGGTAAATGGAGTCAGATTAAGATTCTGAGTTTAAACCAAGAATGGTGGCACATACCTTTAATACCAGCACTCAGGAGGCAGAGGTAGGAGGGTCACTATGAGTTCAATGCCAGCCTGAGACCACAGAGTGAGTTCCAGGAAGCCTGACCTACCTCAATCAATCAATCAATCAATCAATCAAACAAACAAATAAGATTCTGAGTTTTGTCCTTCCTACTCATCATTTTAATCTGTACCACTGAAATTTACATATAAATACTCACTCCTCTGTAACATTTAGCATGGTGGGACCACCCAGAACCTACCTCAAAAATAAATAAAACACACACACACACACACACACACACACACACACACACACACACACATATATATCCTGGAATTCAGGGGCTGGAGAGATGGCTCAGTTGTTAAGTCTGCTTCCTGTGCAAGCAGAAGGGCTGAGGGGGCCTGAGTGCAAATCTTCAAACCTTCATCTACAACTGGGCATGGCCATGCATGTCTGTAACCCCACTTCTGTGGGGAACCACCGAGGCTCTCAAACAGCTCTAAAATCAGTGAGACTTTGACACAAGGAAAGAGGACACAGGATGATCTCTGGCCTCTGCAGATGCACACAGGGGTCAAGCTGCATATACCATACACACAATGAGCGTATATACTCTGCACACACAAAACATAAATATTTAAAATATATATATTATTTGCAGAGAGACAGTGTAGAAACAGAGAGGAGTGATGTGCAAATGAACTTCAGATTCGTATATCACTTTGTGCATCTGGCTTTATCTTTAGGGTACTAGGTAATCAAACACGGGTCATTAGGCTTTGCAGGCAAGTACCTTAACCACTGATCCATCTCTCCAGCCCCCAATATATAATTTGTTTAATACTGCAGCTCAACACATTTTATTTTTGTATACTGAATTGCATGCCCCAATGACACAGACTATTTTCTCAGAGACTTTCTCTTCATGGCTGACTTGCTTTCATCTAGCACTGAATCCTAACACAACTTGGAGGGTTATTTCTATGTGGCTCTCAGCCAAGGTCTCTGTGTGTGCTCACATGTGTGCAGACACAAATTCACATGCACATGGAGGCCAGAGGCTGACATTAGGTGTCTCCCTCTATTGCTCTCCACCTTACTTACTGAGACAAGGTCCCTCACTGAATCCAGAGCCCACCAATTCAGCTAGTCTAGCTAGCCAGCTTGCCCTGGGGAGCTTCCTATGACCTCCAGGATTAAAGATGGACTGTCACACCCACTTGGCATTTACATGGTTGTTGGGGGTCCAAACTGTTTCTCGTGCTTTCGGAGCAAGCACTTATCAACTGAACCATTGTCCCAGTCATCTTTTCTAAGAATATTACTGAGGCCTAGGTATGGTACCAGGCTCATACCTTTAATCCCAGCATTTGGGAAGCTGAGATAGGAGGATCACAGTGAGTTCAAGGCCAGCCTGAGCTAGAGTGAATTCTGGGACAACCTAGGCAAAAGTGAACACCCCCCCCCCCAAAAAAAAAGAATATTAGTGACAATGTAGTTTAGCTATTCTCTCTGAATTCTTTACTTTTCTGCTACCTCTTCCTTCACACCTCAAATATGGGCTCTTATCTGTTCCTCTCTACTCTTTATATTCATATTCATACTCATATTCATATGTTGAACTATCCCGGCAGGGATGCTAAATCCATCCCCATCTTTCCTGAATGTAAGACCCACACTTCAAGATGTTAGGGAGGTGGCTCTAAAATAGGAGCACTTGATGCACAAGCACAAGGACCTGAGTTCAATTCCCAATTCCCACATAAGTAGTTACATTTGATCACACATGTCTGTAACGCCAGTCCTGAAGGGTGTAGAAACAGGAAATTGCTGGGACTTGCTAGTGAGGTGGATTTTTAAATTGTTGTGATAATTTATGTAATCCTGGGCTCTTGTACAAAAATGTAATTGAATCTACAAAATACTACATACTGTTAACTGCTACATATACAGGAATCAATCAAACACAACATCTTCTTACATTGAGGGCCTTATATTCTGTGCTCTGGTACTCTCCATACTAAGTACCAACCACACTTTCATTATTGAGCTTACCATATTAAACTGCAATTGCATGTGCCCTTATGTTTCCCAGAATGGATGCTCCAATCAGGCAAGTTCTTATCTGTTTAGATTCATTTTTTCCTTACTTTTACTCCAAACCTGTGACATTCAGGAAATACTCAGACTCATTTCTATGGGGGTGAGAGGCATAAAATACCTTATTTTTTTTTTAGAAAGAAGACTGAAAAGGGTGGCATTAAGGCTAAAGGCTTGGTTGATTCCAGAAGCATTAGTCCTTCAAGCAGAAACCATGTGTGGGGGTTTGAATCAGAAGTTCCCCATACACTCATGTGTTTTCAATGCTTGGTCCCAGCAGATGGCAATTTTGGAGGTTGAGCCTCGATGGAGGAGATGGGTCCTTGGAGGCAGGCTTAAGGGTGTTACAGCTAGAGTTTGGCTGGTCTCTTGCTGCTGTTTTCTAACTGCTGTGGCAGAGGTGATGTCCAGCCTCTACTCATGCCATGCTTTCCCCTGCCATCACGAATCTTTCACTTGAGACTGTAAGCCAAAGTAAATTATTTTTTCCCATCAGCTGCTTTTGGTCAGGTGCTTTTCCCAGCAAAGAGAAGGTAACCATAACACTATTTCATATACAAAGACTGAACTAACACAGATGCTTATTATGAAGAATCAAACATGTTATATGTAACTACAATAGTGAAATGCAATGGAAATTCTAGCACATGTAATTCAAACACTAAATATGATATTGTGTAAACATTAGAAATTCAAATTTAGATGGTTCATTTGTTGATGGCCACTAAAAGCCAAATAAAACCCATTAAAGTTAAAAAAAAAAAAGTATACAAAACTTTAACCCCAGCATTGGGGAAGCAGAGGTAGGAGGATCACTATGAGTTCAAGGCCAGCCTGAGACTACAGAGTAACTTCCAGTCAGCCTGGGCTAGGGTGAGACCCTACCTCCCTACCTCTAAAAAATTAAAAAAAATAATAAACACAAAGTGAAAGACAATGCCAAGTGTTCTTCTAAGCTTCTGTACACTAACCTTTATCACACTAATCTCTCAAATTAGTATCACAAAACTGATTCACGTATAAAGTGCTGGGTTTTTTTTTCTTAAAAAACAAAAAGTTTAAAACCTCTGATTGAAGCTGGGTGTGGTAGAGCACGCCTTTAATCCCAGCACTCCAGAGGGAGGCAGAGGTAGGAGGATTGGTATGTGTTTGAGGCCACCCTGAGAGACTATATAGTGAATTCCAGGTCAGCTTGGGCTAGAGTGAGGCCCTACCTCGAAATTCCCCCCCCCCTCCCCCCAAAAAAAAACCCTCTGATTTTGAAAACCACAGGTCCATGCTAAAAAGTCAAGTACAGTACCCGTTTTTAAAAGTATCCCAATTACTTTATTCTTTCAAGGAAGACCCTGCTAGCATACTTCTTTAAAGAGTATGCTCTGTCTAATCCAGACAGAAAAGTAATATCCTTCTCTGAAAGTATTATACCTGAAGTGCTCCATTACATCAAAAACTAGCACTCAAACTGGGCATGGTGGTACACACCTTTAATTAAAACAACTAGCTCTTAAAGACATGTATTATATGAAACAATTCAAATTATTCACGACTTTACAGAATTCATTACCCTACACATCTTATGACAGCCTCCTGAAGCCATCTGCAGCTGATACCTACTCTTTGTGTGTTTTATGGCATTGATAATAAGCCTTTTGAAATAAAGTTAAACTAGATGTAAGTTTTCCCTTAGATTCAGGGTTTTGTTATTGCTTTTTGGGGGGGGTATTCTGGAGGTAGGGTGTAGAACTCAGAACTCAGTCTGTAGTCTAAAGCTACCCCTGAACTCAACATAGTAGCTTCCTTCAGCTCTGCCTCCCAAGTGTTGGGATTAAAGGCATGTGTCACTATACCCAGCAAATGTAATCCTTAAATACATGCCATTTTATACTTTTTTATTGACATATAAACTTCATATACATCTTTAGTTGCAATTCATTTAAACAAATGAAAATATGTCACTAAAGAATAATAGCCATGAATAAGAAGTTTATTTGATTATGACAGTAATTCTTCTTTTAAGATACAATCACCACATTCAATTAGGATGCCACCCCTTGATTTTATAACCTTCTTCCTTAACAACTGGTCGGTGTCTATCCAGACAGTTCTTTTTATTTGTAGCAATTCCTAAACAGATTATACAACTTTATTTGCTAATATGATAAGATTTTGTGGAATCAAAACCCAAAGAGATTCAGTCTGTATTAATTCCTAGTTGTCAGACACGTGAGTCCTTCAAGTGTATTCTTCAGAAATCCCTAGGGTAAACTGCCAGAAAATACTGCTGAAACCTGGTGAATCTTTAATAGCCCTTTCCAGCTAATGTCTCTAAAGACTTGAAAAGACTCTCATTGTACTCTGTTGTGTCTTGAGCCCAGGTCTGCTACTTTTTACTTTTTTAAGTATAATGGGAGAATTTGAAATGAAACTGGGATTCTCAAAAATTTAACCATAGCAAATATTAAAGATTTTGTAACTCAAATCTCACTCACTGCTCTGATTGTTTAGTCACTGCTGGATGCTGGATGTGCTCATTTCTCCTCACTCTGAGATTAGTTTAAAAATCAAGGCAGAGGGCTGGAGAGATGGCTCAACGGTTAAGTCACTTGCCTCCAGTGCCTAAGGCCCAGGGTTCAATTACCCATTACCCACATATGCCAGACCCACAAGGTGGTGACCCTGGTGCGCTCTCTCTCTCTCGCTCTCTCTCGCTCTCTCTCGCTCTCTCTCGCTCTCTCTCGCTCTCTCTCTCTCTCTCTCTCTCTCTCTCTCTGTATTTCTCTGCTTGCAAATGAATAAAATACTTTAAAAAATCAAGGCAGAATCCCTTCACATAAAATAAAGAGATAAAATCAAACAATTTTTCTCTTTTAAAAAATATTTTTTCATTCCCTGTTACCTGTGAATTAACCCCTGGGCCCAAGTATGTGACAGTGTCCCGTAACACCCCCCCACACACACACACACACACGCAACTGAGCTTTGTTTTCTTGCTGGGGACATACAGATATATTAAGTACATGGCATCCATTCCCCAAAAATTCATTTCACTGAGAATAGCTATGTAAACAATTAACTCTAATGCAGTGTGATAAAGGCTAAATGGAACTACATTGAAGTGTACTACTACAGGCACAGAGGCAAAGAACAGCATGATCTGCTAGGGAACTATGAGCTGTGCAAACTAAAGAGGACAGGTGAAGAGATCAGGTCACACTAGAGAAGTAGGAAGTGAAGGGTGATGTCAGCATGAGGGACGAGGTAAAACAGAAATGAGGTTGAAAGAAGCAAAGCTAATTGGAATAGCATCTAAGGCTGCTAAGGTCTTAACCTGTTTTAGACCCTAATATCTAAGGGTTAGGGTTAGAACAATAGAAGAAACAAAGGAACTATTAAGACAGAAAATAGGTTTGGGTGATTATTTTGAAAGCCATGGGGCAGCAATAAAAGAGTCACTAGGGCTGGAGAGATGGCTCAGCAGTTAAGGCACTTGCCTCCAGTGCCTAAGGCCCCGGGGTTCAATTCCCCAGGACCCACATAAACCAGACCCACAAGGTCACCCACCAGGTGGCCCTGGCTTTCTTTCTCTCTCTCTCTCTCTCTCTCTCTCTCTCTCTCTCTCTCTCTCTCTCTCTCCTTGAAAATGAATAAAATATTTTTTTAAAAGAAAGAAAGTCACTAGATGGCAAACAAGAAATTCAAGTCTGCTATCTAAATTTAAGGTTCCTGTACTATATCCACAGAAAGAAAGCAAAAACTGTTTTTCTTTTAATCAAAGTTCCTAAGTTTCTACTTCATTTTGGCTATGAATTATCTGCCCAGCAGTGTTTTAAAACCTCCAGAAGAAAACCAATGTACTGCTAGGCACTTGTGGCAGAACTAAATTTACTATTAACTACTAGCTATAACTACAGGAAATAAAGAGGCTTTGCTTTGTGGGGGGGAGTACAGCAGGGGGTGCTGGGAATTGAACTCAGGGCCTTGTGCAAGTTAGACAAGTACACTACAACTGAACCACTTCCTCAGCCCAAGGGTAACTTAATGGACATTTGTCAGCAAATAACTCACTAATTTGAAAAAACAAAACAAAACAATAGTCACAATGCCTGGGTGTGGTGACACACACCTGTAATCCCAGCAGTCAAGAAGCTGAGACAGGAGAATTGCCAAGAGGTCTAATGATAGCCTGGAGCTACATAGTAAACTCTGGGCTAGCCTGATCCACAGTGTGAAACCCTGTGATCAGTTAGCTTTTTCCTTTTAATATATTCCAGGATCCAAACGCTCAGTTAATGCCTTTCCAAGTGGCATTAACTAATCAAAACAATCCCTTCACAGGCATGTACAAAAGCGAACTTAATTTAGATAATACCTCACAGGTGATTCTAGGTATATTTGGTTTATAGAATAATAAAATTAGTATCTATATGCCTAACACAAAGATTAAGAAACTTTAATGTAAAATTCCTTTTTTTAAATATTTTATTTATTTGCAGAGAGAGCAAGAGATGTATGCACCACTCTGTGCATCTGGGTACTGGGAAATCGAAACCCTGGGCCATTAAGCTTTGCAAGCAACAAGTGCCTAACTGCTGAGACATCTCTCCAGCCCTGAAATTTATTTTTGAGACAGGGCCTCACACTGAAACTCAGGCTGGCCTAGAACTCGTTATGTAACCCTGGCTGGTCTCTTATACAGCACCCTCCTGCTTTAGACACCCGAGTGTTGGGATTACAGTGTGAGCCACCATGCCCAGCTAAAATAAGTTATTCTTAGTAATTTAAAAATCCACTGTGTTTTTCCTAACTCCCATACCCTGGAGATAATAACATAGAGTTTGGGGTAACTTGTTTCATTTCTTTGTTTTGATAGAGATTGTGTCAATTTATGGGAAGAAATAAAGCCACAGAATGAAAGATATGCTTAGACCTTATGATAATTAGCATTAATGACTATTAAATATTAACCAGACATGGTGGCACATGCTTTTTTAGTATATGTGCTGCCGAAGCAAGCATATAGCACATGCTTTTAATCCCAGCACTCAGGAGGCTGAGGTAGCAGGATCATCATGAGTTTGAGGCTAGCCTGGCCTACAGGTCAGTGTGGGCTAGAGTGAGACCCTGCTTCAAATAAAAAAACAAAAACACAGTTGTATTTCATAAAATATTTACACAAAATTAGTATTTTTTTTTAAATTAAGAGTCTTGCTCTAGCCCAGGCTGACCTGGAATTCACGATGTAGTCTGTGGCCTCTAACTCACACTAATGCTCCTACTTCTGCCTCCTGAGTGCTGCTGGGATTAAGGAGAGTACCACCACATCTGGCTGAAATGAGTATATCTTAGTTTTGCTGACACTAAGCATTGTTGCCATGGTAAGAGAACTGGAATGATATTTGTAAGAACCTGAATAAAACCTGTTATCTTTTTACAGACTGCTAGGGAGAGACAAAGGAAGTTATAGTTTGATGATTTGTCTTAGAGGTCTTATTTTATCTGTACAATTTTAAACAAGTCATTAAATCTCCTAAATCTTACGTTTCTCACTTGAAAATGTCAGTATTACTACCCATGTCAGAAGATATCATGATCAAATGAGTTCATATACATAAAAAGTACTTTTTTGGGGGGGGAAACCAGTAATAAAACTTTGTGGGTTTTCTTAAGTGCTTTAAATGGTAGAATGATGATTATTGGCAACTCTTACTCAAATTGTCATAGCACAAAATGAAAACAGTTGAACTATACATGAAAATCCTGATGAAGGCTAGATTTTTATGACTGATTCATTTGTTTAAAAGATACAAACAAAATTACATGTTTATTCCACATGTCAGAGGCTCATATCTTAAAAATGTATAATTACCTAAAGTTATTCTTTTAAGCCAAATTTGAATGTACTTGAAAGAGCTTCTCTAATTATAAACAGTCTCTTAAAACTAGGTATTTAAGAAAAACTTCATACCACACAATTTTTCAAATTACAGGTTAAAATGACTTAGGAGGCTGAGGCAGGAGGATTACCACAAATTCAAGAATGAACTAGGCTACAAAGTGAGTTCCAGGCCAGCCTGAACTACAGAAATCCTGCCTCAAAAAAGAAACAGCAACCAAAAATACACAAAAATAGTGAAGTGAGCAGACCACAGCATAGAGCTGAAGAATTCAGAGATGATTAAGCCCTACCACCTAAGGGCTTCAGTTTGTAAGTGCCATGAAATGCCAGCCATAGAGAGCCTTTCCAACCTTTTTATAAGGACACACTGTTACTTTTACTGAAGGGAACAAAAAGTTCATTCTCAAGGTTCAGATACTACATGGAATCTAACCTCCCAGAAGCTATCATTTTGGGAGTTGGATGTCAAAGGAAAATATTCATTATACTGAAAAAAACTGATAAATACCTTTTCCAAGTATTTATTTGCATGAATCTGGACCATATTCAATATGTATTACAAACAGAACAAGTATATCACAACTGACTGAATGTAGAAACAGGTCTGAGGATATCTGCGTTCCTTTCTTCACTGTAGAATTGTTCACAGTAGCCAAGATAAAGAAACAATGTGTTCACTGACAGATGAATAAAGAATACATATAGCATGTGTTCATTGTATGTATGTATGTATGTATGTATGTATGTATGTATGTATAAATGAATGAATGAAAGCCCATTAGTCAGCCTTTAAAAAAGGAGATCCTAGGTCTGGCAGATAGCTAGCTCTGTAAGTCCTCACAAGCATAAGGATCTGAGTTTGATTACCAGTTACCCATGTAAAAATTCCTTGTATGATGATGCATATCTGTAATCTCAGAAGCAGAGAGACATACATACCCAGATACATACACATTAAAAAACAATAAAGAAAGGAGATACTGCTGTTTACAACAATAAGAGTAAACTTAGAAACCATGATAATGAATTAAGATAAAGAAAAATGGTGCATAGTATCACATATATGTGAAATTTAAAACTAATCAAATACCTACAAACAGAGTAGAACATTGGTTATCAGAGACACGGACAAGGAAGAAAATGGGGAGATAAAGGGTACAAATTCGCAGTCACATTAATGTATTAGCTATGTCACTTGGCCAAATACCTGACAGATAGTAGTTTAAGTAAGATATGGCTCACAGTTCATCATGGCAGAAAATTGGAGGCAGGAGTGGGAAGCCAGCTGGTCACATTCCACTCACAATCAGGAAGAGAGTGAACCAGAAGTGGAACCAGCTATAAAACCTCAAAGCTCACTACTACCAGTGACCCACTTCCTCCAGCAAGGCTCTGTCACTGAAAGATTTCACAACCTCCCCATACAGTGCCATGGGGCAATGACTAAGTTCTCAAAAACATGGACCTATGGGAAACGTTTCACATTCAAATCACAGCAGTCAGATTAGTAAACCTAGAGACCTATAGTACAAATGAGGACTACAATTATAGTAGTGTATACTGGAAATTCACCAAGAAAGTGTATTTTAAGAGTGTTTACCACAAAAAAAGTTATGACAGACATGCTAATTTGCTTGACTGTGGCAGTCATTTCACTATGTGATTATGTATATGTACACCAAAATACCATGTTATAGACCTTAAATATACACAAAATAAATAAATAAATAAATAAATAATGGATGAATGGGTCAGATAATATGTAAGCTATAGCTGAATAAAGTTCTTAACAGAAAGAATAAAACTGAGAAGAAAGAAGAAAAATACATATTAGATTAAAAAAAAAGTTTCAGGGGCTGGGAAGATGGCTCAGTGGTTAAAGGTGCTTGCTTATAAAGACTGTCAGCCAGGGTTCAATTTTCAAGGCATCCGCATAAACTAGACCCTGAACGTGTTTTAAGCATCTGGCATTCATTTGTAGGGGCAAGAGGCCCTCATACATACATGTGCAAATGAATAATTTTTTAAAAAATAAGTAGTTCCATTAGTATGCCTAAATAAACTATTGAATAAGATAGTACAGAAAATAAACTTAATAATATTTTTCTTTGTTTGCAAGCAGAGAGAGAGAGAGAAAGAAAGAGAGAGAGAGAAAGAGAGAATGAATGGGCAGATCAGGGCCTCTTGCAAAGAAACTTCAGATGCATGTATCACTTTGAATTCACTACATAGTCTCAGGCTGGCTTTGAACTCATGGTCCTCCTACCTCTGCCTCCCAAGTGCTGGGATTAAAGGAGTATGCCAAAATACCGGGCTTTCATAAAATAAACTTTATGCATACCATTATATACATCCTGACAGCATTCTGGGCACCCATCCTAATAGTGGTTTGAATTGTAATTATTTGTTAATAAACTACCAAAATGTTTTCCAAATGTTGAAACTTCTGAGAGATGTGATGGTTACAGCAGCCAACTTAGATCAGGATTCAAGAGACACACCTCTTGAGCAGCCTGTAAGGGTGTTTCCAGGAAGGATTAATGGAGGAAGACATTCCCCAGTGTGCAGGCTTTCCAGTGACAGCAATAATATATACAGAATGAGGTTCCAGGAAAAGGCAGTACTTTTTGTCTGGCTGTCCTTTTTTACTTGCTGGTAAGTGTTACCTATCCTGTTGCTGTTCTCCAAAGATAAGAACCAAGTTCCTTTAGCCTTCCACCATAAAATCAAGAACAGTGGCTCTCTGGGAACCCTCCAGGCCTTCAGTCCCAGACTAGGACTGCTGAGGCCTCCAGCCTTAGCGACTGAGAAGCTACCAGATCCCAGAGATAGATACTGTAGGACTGTTTTGAAAGCCCATCTAATAAATCTCTTTTACAATATATATTCATTCTACTGGTTCTGTTCCTCTAGAGAACCCTGTCTAATACACTTATTTATGAATTTAAGGGGCTGAAGTGGTTAAAGGTGCTTGCTTGCAAAGCCTGAAGGCCTGAGTTCAATTCCCCAGTACGCATGCAAAGGCAGATGAACAAAGTGGCACATGTGTCTGGAGTTCATTTGCAGTGGCAAGAAGCCCTGGAAGCACCCATCCTCCCCCCCACCACCCCTGCTTGCAAATAAATATTTTTTCAAGAATGATATTTTAAAAATAATTTAAAAGTATATAATAGAAATTATGGCAGTGCATTTTAAGACTTTTATAAGTTTATTAAATAAAATTTAAAACAAGTATCGGGGGCTGAAGAGATGGCCCAAAGAAATGGCTCAGGGGTTAAAAGTGCTTGACTGTAAAGCCTGACAGCCCAGGTTCAATTCCCCAGTACCCATGTAAAGCCAGATGCACAGTGGCACATACATCTGGAGTCTGTTTGCAGTGGTAGGAGGCCCTGATTATTCTCTCTCTCTCTCTCTCTCTCTCTCTCTCTCTCTCTCTCTCTCTCTCTCTCTCTCCCTCTTTCCCTCCCTCCCTCCCCCTTCTCTCTTTCTCAAATAAATTAGTAAAATTAAAAGGTTTCAGAATAATTTCTTGCTTTTAATTATCTGGAGCACAAAGGGAGCAAGGATTTTTCAAGCAGTTTTTTTCATGGTGATTCTGACCTCAACTTCTCAAAAACTTATAAAGTTATAAAGGCATGAGCCAGCATTCCCTGCACACGGGTTTTCAAATTGAGAGTACAGAGCTGAGAGCTTCTCAAAAGGATTAGAGATACCACCAGGCAGGGGTAAGAAAAGCAATCTGATTCTACTTCCTTTGTCCAAATTTTTAAAGTAATCATCATAAGGAATGGAAGGAAGGATCCCTAATAGGGAGAAGAAAATTAGGCTACATAGATTTTGGGGAGTCAGACTGGAAGGATGTGGAAAATGAAAAAACATTTTAATTCATATGCATCTGTATTTGAGTATTCAATACTGAATGCTCATTACACCTTAGAAGAAAACAAATTTCACCAAAGTAACAAAGTCTCAATTTTAAGCTCTTTTTTCTTAGAGTTACCATCTTAGCTATTAAACAATAGCTATTTGAAACTCCTTATTTTTAAATATTGAAATAAACTTGTAATATTTGTATTTATTTATTTGCAAGCAGAGAGAGAATGAATGGACATGCCAGGGGCAACTCTAGACATATGCACCACTTTGTGCATGTGGCTTTATATGAGTACTGGGGAATTAAACCCAGGTTGTTAGGCTTTACCTTGTTTGCTTTGTAGGCAAGTGCCTTAAACGGTGAGCCATCTCCCCAACCCTAAACTTGTATTTTTAAGACTAAAGTAGCTCACTACTGTGAATTGCTAAAAAGCATTACATGTTGAGATTCTAAGAAACCACAGATGAAATGTTCTGGCTCATGTATGAGGTAGGGTTTTTTTGTTGTTGTTTTGGTTCTATAATGGTGACTCAAGTTACTTAATAAAATATATTCTGTAAAAAGACTAGTTGGCTACTTGGCTGGGCCTGGTGGCACATGTCTTTAACCCCAGCACTCTGAAGGCAGAGACAGAAGGACTGTGGTGAATTCGAGGTCAGCTTGGGACTACAGAGTGAGTTTCAGGTCAGCCTTGGCTACAATGAGACCCTACCTCAAATAAAAAAAAATAGTTGGATATTTTAATAATTCTTCCAATCATTCTAAAAGCTAACATTTGGAGGCTGAAGTGGTAAAAAGTACTTGCTTGTAAATCATGTTGGTCTGGGTTCGATTCTCTAGCACCCATGTAAATCCAGATGCAAAGTGGTACATGTATATATTCATACATGCATACACAATCAAATAAATAAAACTAAAGGCTAATATTTTTAAGGCTAATATTTTTTAATATACTAGTTCTATTAGAAGATATCGGAAATAATATCAAGTTATTTTGTCAACTTCAAAGTTATTTAAACTATTAAACTCTATATGGGGCTGAGGATGTAGATCATGCACAAAGCACTGAGTTTGATCCCCAGCACTGCATAAACCACGGTGGCGCACACCTGTAGTCCCAGTACACAGGAGGCAAGGCCAAGAATTACAAGATTACAAGTTCCTTGGCTACACAGTGAGTTTTTTACAAACCCAGGCTACATGAAATCTTGTCTCAAAGAGAGAAGAGTAAACGGAGAGACGGCTAAGAGGTTAAAGTGCTTGCCTTCAAAGCCTGATGACCTGAGTTGGATTCCCTGTTGCTCACATAAAGCAGATGCACAATGTGGCACATGCACCTGGAGTTTGTTTGCAGTGGCAGGAGGTTCTGGCACACGCATTCTTCTCTATTGAAAGAATGAAGGGGAAAAGAGGAGGGAAATAAATATAACTGGGAAGAGATTTAAAACAAGTACCGTGCATGGGTGGAAAAAGCTGCTTCTAGAAACCACAGGTTATGTGCCCAACGTGGGATACCTCCTTATGAGTTGTTAGTCAGGAGGCTCCTGAGAATTGCCACTGATCACAGTGGCCCACCAGAACTAGATGGCAGAACCTAGTACTGAAGGCACCACATTCCTTGGTTACAAGACAGAGAAATCCAGCTGGACCCGAGATGGAAGCTTCCTCCCAGCGGGCTAGTTTTCATAGTGGTGGAAGGTATGCAAGCTGCTGGGGGAGAAAAGTCACCAACCGTCTTAATTCAGTTGTGGACTCTGCATGCTACACTCTTGATCTGCTAGGCAAGAAATGCTCACTGGGGCAACAGTGGTGGCATGACCATTAGGGAAGTAAGCAACCACTTTCTGACTGGATTTGAGGCTGGCTCCACAAGTGGGAACTTATGCCTGGTACATTAAACCTGGTCAAAAGCCCATGACAAGGAAGCCATAGGCCCTAGTGGGGAAGCTTCTGCTGCTGTTTTGCTATGACATATTGTGCTCATCAAATCTATGTCTACCCATAGATGAGTGCTGCCTTCACCTTTGGTCAGAGCACCTTCTTTTTGCAGTGGGGGTGGTTACTGCAGACTCATAACTGGTCAAAGTGCTGAGAATAGGTGACAGTGAGTCCCTATATTACTCTCTCCAGGGCTCAGGAATCATCTTGGAAGAGGGGCAGAAAGAATGTAAGAGCCAGAGAAGAGGAGTGCTGTGGAATGCTGTCTCCTGGACATGACATGGCTGTTGCACTCATGAACTGACAGCAGCTGTGATTACCTGCACAAGACCAGGCCTGTCAGCAAGCTGTCATAAATCAAGGAGGAGCTCAAGAGGTCCCACACCTCTCTGAGGATTTTGGAGGCAGTTTAAGGTTGCTGAGGTTGCTAGGCTCAGATCTCACCCCTTCCTGAGGAGCTATTGGCAGTTCATAGTTGTTGGGGGAGGAGAGACATTTCCTTCAGTGATGCAGTCACTTGGTTAATTTGCCCATAACTCCATAAATAACCCCTGGAACATGCTCACGTAAACAACCCTACTTAAACTCACTGAGGGCCTACGGAGATGGCTCAGTGGTTAAGGGCGCTTGGTCCACAAGCCTGCCAACTTAAATTGGCACTTAAGTAAGGCTGGAGACCAAGTGGTACATGTATCTGTAATCCCAATACACCTTTAGCAATTGGAGGTAGGAACCAAAGCTCATGAAGCCAGCTAGTCTGCCTTCACAATATCAAAACAAGAAACCCTGACCCAACACTAGGTGCAAGAAGAAGACTCACACTTGGAGGTGGTCCTCAAACCTCTGCACACATTGCCATGGCATGCCTACACACACACACACACACACACACACACACACACACACACACACACAAAGAAAGAATATGAAAGTAGAGGGAAGACTAGCTGGAAGGAATATCCTTATGAGTAGGGGGATAAGAGAGCAGTTAAGGTGAGTATGATCAAAATACATTGTATATATGTGTGTGGTTAAAACAAACAAACAAACAAAAAACAAGAAGAAAGAGAGAAAAAGAGAGGGGGCGAGAGGGAGGGAAGGAAAGGAAAAATAAAAGTATTAAGTTCTGGAACTGGGGGTGTAGTTCAGTTGAGAAAGTTCTTGCCTAACATGCAGGAAGCCCTGGGTTCAATCCCTAGTAGCACATAAAGTGAGTATGGTAGTGCATTCCTGAAATCTCTGGAGGTGGGAGGAAGATGATCAGAAATTCAAAAGCCATCCCTGGCTACAAAGTGAGTTTGCAGTCAGCCTGGACTTCATGAGACCCACTCTCTTTAAAGAAAAAAAAAAAAGTACAATTAATATTATTCTAAAAAACTTTTTTGCTATATAAAAAGCAGTTTAATTTTAAAAGGTTAGAATACTTCAGTGAAGGAAAAATGTTTTTTTTTTTTCCCCCACAAAACACATACGGAAATATTTGCATGACAGAACTTACTTTTTTAATCTCTGTGGGGGAGGTGTAGCAAGTTTGCCACAGCACACATGTGGCAGGGTGTCACCCTTACCTTTCACCTTGCTTGAGGCAAGGTCTCTTGTTCAGCACTGCATACACAGCAGGCTGGCTGGCTCATAAACTTCCAGGATTCTCCTGTCTCCACCTCCCATCTCACTATAGAACTGGGATTGCAGGTGCTTGCTCCTGTGGGTAGTGCAGTGGCAGGAAGCCCTGGTGTGCCCATTCTTACTCTCACGCATACATTCTCTCTCTCTCTCAAGTATTTTTAAAAAGAATTAAATGGGAGCAACAGTACAGACTCTGCAACTACAAAGGAATAAGTGACTATAATAAATCTGACAACTTAAACAGCTTTTATTTTTATCTATTTATTAGAGAAAGAGGGAGAAACCAAGAGAAAGAAGCAGAGAAAGAGAGATAATGGGTGTGTCAGGACCTTCTGCCACTACAAACAACATGCCCCACTCGGTGCATCTGGCTTTACATGGGTACTGGGGAATCAAACCCCAGCCATCAGGCATTGCGAGCACATTTAACCACTGAGTGATCTCTCCAGCCCATATCTGACAATAAATGAAATGAATTAATTTTGAAAGAAAGAAGGGAGATAGGGAGAAAAGTAGGAAGGGAAGAAGAGAAAGAGGAAAGGAGGGAAGGAGGCAAACATGTATTACTCACTCAATATGAAGTAAATGAGAAATGTTCTATAACTATTAAATAAAATGAATTTGTGATTTTAGAACATTACAAAAAGAAACTCTGTAGGCCTACATTATTATGGAAAGTTCCAACTTTTTTAAAAAAAATAGTGCTTTTTATTTTTTTATTTGCAAACAGAGAGAGATAGAAGTGAGACAAAAAGAATGGGCATGCCAGGGCCTCCTGCCACTTCAAACAAACTGTAGATACATGCACCACTGGTACTGGGGAAAAAAAAACGGGTCATTAAGCTTTGCAGCCAAGTACCTTAAATGCTGAGGCATCTCTCCAGCTCCAAAAGTTTTAACTTTTTTAAAGGATTAAACTAATTCTCCATAATTTTCTGTGTAATACAGAATTGAGGGAACACTTTCAAATTCATTACTCTGATAAAAAAAAAAAAAAAAGAAGCTACAGACCAAAATTCACTAATAGATACAAAACTCCTTAACAAGCTACTAGGAAGTGGAATCCAGAAATATCCAAAGAGAATGGTTTACTACAACAAAGCCATTTATGGCAGGGATGCAAATCACTTCAACACTCTTAAATTCCATCAGTGTAGCACTTGATACTAAAACAACAACAAAAACACATCATCATTTCAACCAATGCATAAAGACATTCTGACAAAACACTCGTTTGTGAATTTAGAGGTAGTTCTAAGTTCCAGAAGTTGAATATAAGAAATCCAAGGTCTTGGATGGAGTGGTGGCTCAGCAATTAATTACAATTCCTGTGCAAGTGAGGGGGCCTGAAATCACCAGAGTTTGTATCTCCAGATCCTATGTAAAAACAGCTGTGTGTGGCCACACACCTGTAACCTCAGTCCTGCAAAGGAGAGCAGAAACCAGGGAATCTCGTAGGCTTTTGAAAAACAGCAGGCTCTGGTATCAGTCCAGCTCAAGTAAGAATGGGCAGAGTGATGAGCAGGAAGCCCAACATCCAGCTGCAGACAAGCAACACCACTGCAGGCCAGCATCGCCACTGCAGGCGAGCATCACCACTGCAGGCAAGAGCATGGCTGCCTCAAGGGAAGGTGCATGTGCATATGCCACACATTTACACACCAGCAAGCAAACATTTAAAAAACTTCAAATAAAAAGTCATATCCAGTTTCTATTTAATACAAAAAAATCCTTTCATGATAAAAAAAATGAGACAGAAATATTTTACTTTCCTTTCTAATTTATAATATGACCTCATTCAAAATTTACGTAAGGTTGGGGTAATGGCTCAGTGCACAAGGTGTTTGCCACACAGGCAGGAGTACCTGAGTTCAGGTCCCCAGAACCTATGTAAAGTCAGATGCTGTAGGGCTAGCATCTGTAACCCCAGTGCAGCTGGGGTGAGAAAAGAGATGGAGAGAGGATAATCTGCCAGCAACAAAACAAAGACCCTACCTCAAACAAGGTGAAAGGCTAGCTAGGACTGAGGACTAATACCCAAAGTTGTCCTCTGATCTCCACGTGCATGCACCCACACATACCCATGAGCATGCATACATGTGCACATTAAGAAATGTCTATGTAAATGGCATCATTATTTAAGAAACTAGTTTACTGAGTACACTGTAAGAAGGCACTGGGCTGGGCAGTAACTGCAGTACCACCTGCAGCACAGTGCAATGGGCTCGGCAGGTGCACTCAGAAGTACTTATGAAGTCGGGGTGAATGTCTCTGTGTGCAGTTTTCCACATGTAACTTGTGCCATGTAGAGTACAGAACTAACTAGCCAGCATACAGTAGATCAGTGTGAACTGCTAAACCCATAATTTCTAGTTAAATCCAATTATGCAATCTCTGCTATGCAAATCAGGGTCATGCAAATAAGAGTAATTCTAATCAAAGGATTGGGGGCATCATCTTTGACAACTAATGTCTTCCTTTACTCTTTAATTCTCTCTTGTTGTGCTGCCCTAAATGCCCCACTGCAAAGCCCCACAAAGCCTTGCCCTTCCCAAGGGTATGCCCATGAATATGCTTAAATTACCTATCGTTCCTATAGCCACTCAGTGAGAATCTTAATCTGCCATGAACAGGTGTGACTTCAATTTATAGATACTAAGAAAAGGCACTCTAGAGCTGGAGATGTAGCCCACTTGGCAGTGTACTTAGCATGCAGAAAGCCCAGGATTCAATCCTCAACACTGCCTGGAATTTCAGCACTTGGGAAGTGGAGGCAGTAAAATCAGTTCAAGCCAGCTTGTGCTACAAAGGGAGCTTGCTTGAAGAACGGCTGAGCTACTTGAGATCCTGTTGCCAAAAAAACACCCCTAAATAAATTTATATCACAGGTGGCTTAAATCTCCCTAAAACTGTAGTTTCATAAAAGTGCATTTGTTAACTTAAATAAAAGTATAATTGGCAGAATTTCCCACAACAAAACTAAAACGACAATCTTTTTTTAAAATCCAGGTCAGCTGGGCATGGTATGTGATCACAGCACCATGCTTATAATCCCCGAATATGAGACTTGGAGGCAGGAGGACCAGAAACTCAAGGTCATCTTCAGTTACACAGTGAATATGAGGTCAGCCTGGGCTACAAGACCTTGTCCTTCTCTCCCAAATAGATGCAAAGTCAAGAGCAATCTTCTTCTACAGAAGCTCCTTACCTTCACCTCTTTCCCCACAGAAATTGTGCATGTGTGCACACACAGTATTCTTATTTCTTTTCATTTTTTTATTTTTGAAGCAAGGTGTCACTTTAGCCCAGGCTGACCTCCAACACACAACAATCCTATCTCAGCCTGCCAGTGCTGGGCTAATGGTGTGTGCCATGCTTGTGCATTTGATTCAGTACATTGTATTTTTTTTCCAACATTTACTAGATTAGTCCTTTGAATGGTGATTATTCTGGAACTATCTTATCTTCTAGATAACAAACTCCCTGAATGCAACTCTTAGTCATCCCCATACTCCTCTGGGAAGCCAAGCCAAGTGACTGCACACAGAAGCTCCTCAATAAAATCTCTTGAATTAGCAGGAGCAGGGTTGTCCCAGCACTTTCTGCTTGCTAAATCAAAACCTATCTGTGTGGGCACATGTCTGTAGTCTTCACTGCTCAAGAGTATGACAAGGGCCAGTGTGGGAGGAAGGAAAGCACAGCTCACCCAACATGGAATTCATGAGAAGAGAGCTACAACTATTAAAAGCACTCTTGCTGCTATACTTTGAGGGTAGCAATTGATTATATCTTGGAAATTATTTTGAAAAAATAACTTCCAAATTTTAAAAACTTACAACAGAAACCAATAGAGAAAAGTCAAGGTAAAAGCTGGTTTTTTGTTTATTTTTGGTTTCTTGAGACTGGAATCTCATGTAGCCTCAAACTCATTATATAGGTGAGGCTGACCTTGAACTCTGATTCTGACATGAACAAAATAAGAATATTAACAAAGAAATGGATAGTATTGGGACTGGGGTTGTAGCTCAGTGGTTGGGATGCTTGCTTAGCACGCACAAAGCCTTACATTCAATTCCCAGCATTGCATAAACTAAACATTATGCCTATAATGGAAGGAAGGAAGGGAGGGAGAAAAAGAAAACAAAATAAGAAACAGATATTATAAAAAGAGGGCTGGAGAAATGACTCAGTGGTTAAGATACTTGCCTACAAAACCTAATGACCCAAGTTCAATTCCCCAGCACCCACATAAAGCCAGATGCACAAAGAGGTGCATGCATCTGGAGCTCGTTTGCAGTGGCTGGAAGCCCCAGAGCACCCATTCTTTCTTTCTCTCTTCTCTCTCTACTTGCAAATAAATAATTTTTTTAAAAAAGCAAACAAAACTTCTAGAACTGAAAATTACAATAAGGACAAAAAAAAAATCACAAGAGGGGTTACACAGCAGCTTTGCACAGGCTAAAGAAAGAACCACTGGACCTGAAGGCAGAACTGCAGTTGTTGAGTGAGAGAAAGACAAAAGAATGAACAAAGTGAGCAGAGCCTAAGCATGGTAGTTTGAATGTCTGACTCCATGGACTCCAGTGTTTTATTAAAATGGAGCTTGCAACTTGAGCCTCACCCCTAGCAGGCAGCTAGTCACAGGAGGCGTGTCACTGAGGACAGATCTTCAGTCCAGCCCTACTAGGTGTGTTCAGAGCAGTTGGAGCTCTGGTGGCTTTGTGGTATTTGCTGGCTGTTTGGCGATGTCTCTCAGCTTGGATCTATAGAAATGAGCAGCTTCTTCAGCTATTGATGGTGTTTCCCATGGAGTTTGTAAGCCAGAAATAAACCCTTTCCTCCCATAAGCTGCTTCTAGTTTGGTGTTTGTCCAGTAACACAAAGGTAACTACAACAGTAAGTATGGATGACAAGTGAACCAATGTGTGCTATGACAACTCTGAGAAAGGGATAAAAAGACTATTTGAAGAAATAACACCCTAGAGCACCCCAAATTTGTTAAAAGACAGAAATCTACAAATCTAAGAAATCCACTGAAATCCAAGTAAAACAAATACCACTGTAGCAGAAAAGACTAAATGTTAAGTATTGGTTTATTGATTCATTGTAAATGCTTGGGAACTGAACTGAGGCAGAACAGAATCATTGCTAAATATTAAAGTACATTTAGTCTCTTCTCTTAAATCCATGATCTGGAAAGTTCCAGACTGGCTTGGGGTGGGGGTACAGCTCAACCCTAGCACATGGTTAAGTAGACACAAATTAAAGTAGACACAATAGCCAGGTAATTCTGCAGTTTGAAAAGATTTCAGAAATTGTTTCTTCCCAATGCTCAGCCCATCTTGTCAACCCCTGCCTTGGGAAATGCTAAGTGCCACACCTGTTTCTGGAAAGCCCTGCTTGCTTGCCTGTTGCCCCTCCTTATGCTACAGTGTATAATGAGACAAATTGGGTTCAGGGCCACAGTCCCTTGAGAGCTAACTCGGCTGTGGACTCCGGGTTTGAGAATAAATCTCCTCTTTCCACTCGTACTGATGGGAGTCATCATTCCAGAGATGTTCCCACAACACCAAGACAAATGACAGTCAAACTCTTTAATGCTTAAGCAGAAAACTGGGCGTGAGGGAGAGATAGGGTCTCATTCTGCAACCTAACCTGCTGCAAACTCAGGGCATTTTAAGTTGTGCACTATTTTGAGTAACACAATAAAATCTCAGATGCTTCCATCTGGGACATGAATCATCACTCTGTGCTGCTCATCTAGTCATCGATCAATGGTCATCTCAGCTACCAATCAACTCCACATCACAATGTCCACGGCACTCATGTCTCACTCCATCTCATCACACAGACATTTTATCATCTCACATCATGACAAAGGGCAAGTGCATATGTTAAAATAGACCACATTCACCTCAACTTTTACCAGAGTACTGTTGTTAGTTATTAATATCCTGCTGAGCCAAAATCTTAAGTGTATACACATACACGCACGCACGCACGCACGCACGCACGCACGCACAATTTCAGGTCTTGAAACATATTCCTGTGGGTAAGGGAGGATTGCTGTCATTTAGTTGTGATGACAGAAATATAAATCGAAGGAGAACTGAGCTAATAGGAGTGGTATCTGAATGCCATGGATGCTCGTATTAATTCAAACTAGAAAAGACCTAAAAAGCATGCATAAAATACAATGAGAATAGCATAGAGGCAGTTCACTTCAAGGACTTTTCTGAGGTGTGTGCTTAAGAAAGTGGAACACAAAAGGCGCACAGCACTAAGCAGCAGCAGCATTAATGTTTCCTTACGTATCAGTCATTAGTTCAATTTTCATTAAATAAAACGATCTAATCAGAAGCCAGGCATGATGGCACACGTCTTTAATCCAAGCACTAAGGAGGCAGAGGTAGGAGGATCACTGGAGTTCGAGTCCAACCTGAGACTACACAGTGAATTCAGCCTGGGCTAGAGTGAGACCTTATCTCGAGAAAAAACAAACAAAAGAATCACCAATCAGAGATAGAGGTTGGCAGAATGAGATGTAATTCGTGATTCAATTGAATGTGGTGGCACACACCTGTAACCCCAGTACTTAGGAAGACTGCAACAAATTCAAGGCCATCCTGGGCAATGTAGTGCTGGTCTCAAAATGAGACAAAACAGGCATAATCTAACTATGTGCTATTATAAAAGACTCACTTTTTACCTAAAGTAAAACGACAGAAAAAGATATTCCATGCAAATAGCAAAGAGTGTTGAATAGCTCTATTAATGTCAGACAAAATGGGCTTTTAGTCAAAATTTGTTATAAAACAAAGAACAACATTACTTGCTTATAAAAGAACTAACTCATTAGGAGATATAACCATTATTAACAAATGCACAAACAAATCCTCCCAAAATACATAACACTGACTGAAAGAGGGGAGAAATAGTTATACAATAGCTGGAGACTTTAATATGCCAACTTCAGTAATGGATAAAGCATCTAACATATATATATATATATATATATATATATATATCCCTCTCTCCCCCTTGTTCCTCCTCCTTTCAAATAAAGAAAAGAATTCATTAAAACAAAAAAACTTAATTAAAAATCAGTAAAGAAATAGACTTAAGCCAGGTATGGGGTGCAGTACCTGGGAAGCTGAGGTAGGAGGATCTCTGCGTTTGAGGCCAGCCTGGTGCTACAGAATGAGTTCCAGGTCAGCCTGGGCTAGAGCGAGTGAGACCTTACCTTGAAAAACAAAAATAAAAAAAATAATCAATAAATTTAAGAAGACTGAAGTCAGGGTCTTTTCTGACTATGATGAGACAAATCAAAAGTCAGTAACACAAAACCAGGTGTGGGGATACTTGGGAGGTGGGGGCAGGAGGATCACAAGTTCAAGGTCATCCTCAGTTACATCTACAGTTTTGAGGTCAGCCTGGGATATGAGATCCTATTCATGGGGATAAAAACCATATTGTTATGAAGTCACTTACTATCTACCAAAAGCAATCTATTGAGTCAATTAAATCTTGAACAAAATCTAACAGCCTTTTTTTGCAGAACTGGAGATCTCAATCCTCAAATTCATACAAATCTAAAAGAGGACATGAAATAGCCAAAACAATCAAGAAAAAAAAAGTTGGAGGGCTCACTTTCTGATTTCAATACATATAATCACAGCACAGTAATCAAAACTGTGTGTGTGGGCTGGAGAGATGGCTCAGCGGGTAAGGCACTTGCCTCCAGTGCCTAAGGCCCCTGGTTCAATTCCCCAGGACCCACATAAGCCAGACCCACAGGTGGTGGCCTTGGTGTGTGTTCTCTCTCTCTCTCTCTCTCTCTCTCTCTGCTTGAAAATGAATAAATAAAATATTAAAAAACAAAAAACTGTGTGTGGTTAAGCAGGGCATGATAGCTTACACCTTTAGTCACAGCACTCAGGACTCTAAGGTAGGAAGATCACTGTGAGTTCAAGGCCACTCTGGGGCTACACAGAATGAGTTCCAGGTCAGCCTGGGCTAGGGTGAGAACCTGCCCTGAAAAACAAACAACAACCAAAAATAAAAAATTAAATTAGGGCTGTAGAAATGCCCCAGTGGTTAAAGATGATTGCTTGCAAAGACTGATGGCCTGGGTTAGATTCCCCAGTACACACATAAAGCCAGATGCACAAAGTGGCAAATGTGTCTGGAGTTCTTAACAGTGGCAGGAGGCCCTTGTGTGCCCATTTTCGCTCATTCTCATTCTCTCTCCCTCTCTCCTTGCAAATAAGTAAAAATATAAAAAATATTAAAATTAAAAACCCCAACTCTGTGCCTAGTATGTCCAGCACGTGCCTGCAAACAATGTTTATATATCTATGGCCAAATGATCTTTGAGGAATGCCAAATCTTTTCAATGGGGAAAGAACACTCTTCAACAAATGGTGCTGAACAGCTAGATTTCCACATTCAAAAGGATGAAGTTAGGCCCCTAACTATAATACTAGACACAAAAATTAACCAGCTATTCTAAAGACCTCAGGAGGATCGCAAGTTTAAAGACAGCCTTGGTAACTTGGGAAGACTATCAAAGTAAAGAAAAAAGCACTGGGGATATAGCTCAGTGACAGTGTGCTTAACTATCAGGCATGAGCTCCTGGGTTTACCCCCAAATGAAAGAGCTAAAACTGTAAACTTTTTTTTGAAGAAAACATCAGAGTAATTCTTCATAGCCCTGAATTCAGTAACAGACATTCTTAGCTATGACATCAAAAGTTGAGCAATGGGGCTGGAGAGATGGCTCAGCCGTAAAGGCACTTGCCTACAAAGCCTAAAGATGTGGGTTCAATTCCCCAATGTCCATGTAAAGCCAGATGCACAGGAGGCACATGCATCTGCAGTGCTAGAAGACTGGTCTACTGAATTCATCAAAACTAAAAGCTACCTTTCACCAGCAGGTATTAAGAAACTGAAAATCCAACCTTCTGTCTAGATTAGAGAAAATGTTTACAAATCATATGTTTAGCAGGATCTAATATGGAAGTACATCCTAAAAACAATAAAAATTACAATGTTAAATAGACATTTCTCTAAAAGATACATAGACAAATGGCCCACAAGCACATGACAGGTTGTCTAACATTTGGTATTAGGAAAATACATAACATAAACCAAAGGTAATAAGATAGCATTCCATACCAAGTACGAGGGAATAAAGAAAAAGAGGGTTGGGGAGACAGGAAGGCCTGAGTTCAGAACTCTAGAAGTCACGTACAGCCAGATACAGAAGCAAACACCTGCAATCCCAGCGCACCTACAGAGAGATGGGGCAGTAGAGACAAGAGAATCCCCAGAAGCCTGTGGGCAAAGCCTGGCAAACAGCAGCAAACAAGAGAGCCTGCCTCAAATGATATAAAAGCAAGGGCCAACACCCACAGTTGTCCTCTCCTACACATGCACACCACGGCATGCACATGCCTGCACTCATACAAATGAAGGAAGAGAGAGAGAGAGAGGGAGGGAGGGAGGGAGGGAGGGAGGAAGGGTAACCATAGGCAAGAATGGAGGAAAATTCACCTTTGTCCACTGCAGATTCTAATGCAAAATCTGTGGAAGACAATGTGCAATTCCTCAAAAAGTTCACCACAGCAATTCCTAAATGGCCCAACAATTTCACTTGGAAAAACATACACAAAAGGCTTGAAAACGGGCTCAAGCCAGTACTTGCAAGTCTATGTCCTTGACAGCACTATTCACATTAGTACCAAATGACAATAACCAGGTGAACTGATACCCTGCGTGCAGCCTATGTACACAACAGGACATTAATGAGTTTGAAAGGAATGACATTCTGATACATACTATGGACAGAGGGGAATCTTGAGAACATTATTCCACTTACAGGAAATACAAGAGGCAGAGAGTAGATTAGAGGTTTCCCCAGGCCTGGGGAACACATTAAGTTATTTTTTAATGTTTACTAAGTTTCTATTTGGGGTGATGAAAATGTTTTGAAAAGAGGGCTGGAGAGATGCTCAGCAATTCAGTGTGTTTCCAGCACAAACACGAGGAGGCTGAAACCAAACCGGTGAGTTTGAACGGCCAAACTTTACCCTCTTTATCTAGATACCTCTGTATCTTTACCCTCACCTCCACTGGAATTAACTTTGTGAGGAGTTTCATTTGATTTGTGTTTGCCTCTGGGGTAAACCAGACATTAAAGAAAGCCAACATCATCTTCTTGGCACTATGGTGAAACTACTCAAGATACTTACTGTTATGCTGCCTGAAGTACTGGTTTACTAGTTGATATAGTAATAATCACTATTGAACTTTTTCTTTTGAGTTACTATTTGGCTTGTGGTTTTGCGAATTATAGATTTAATGATATAAACATTGAATGTGAAACAATGTTTGATTAGCTGATTGTATATATTTATAATGATATATGATATGACATATAATTATATATTTAAAATGATATAATTATATTAATTTTAATTACAATTAAATTTATAACTTATAAGAATTCTCTCTTAATACATCTTTTTTTTCCCCATGTAAGAGGTGTTGGGGGGCTGGGAAGATTGCTCAGCAGTAAAGGTATTTGCTTGGCAAAGCCCAACAACCCCAGTTCAATTCCCCAGTATCCACATGTGCCACACAGTTTGTCTGTCTGTCTCTCTGTCTCTGTCTCATAAATAAAAATATTTTTTTAATGTTAGGGTAGCCAGGCAGGCAGAGCTGTAAGAGGATCACTGTGAGTTTGAGGCTAGCCTGAGACTACATAGTAAATTCCAGGTCAGCCTATGCTAGAGCAAAGCCTTATTTTGAAAAACCAAACTAAAACAATGTTAGGGTAATAAGTTGGTCACAGGACTGGAGGGTTTCGTTCTGTAATAGAGTATATATGTGCTTAACATGCCCAAAGTTCTGGGTTCAATGCCTTGCCCCACACAAACACAATCACAAAACTCTTCTAGAGCTGGGGAAATTGCTCAGTGGTTAAAGACACTTGCTTGCAAAGCCTGCTTGCTGGCCCAGGTTCAATTCCTCAGTACACACCACATAGAGCCAAAGCTTCAAAGTGACAAATGTGTCTGGATTTGTTTGTAGCAGCAAGAGACTCATGTGTGCCCATACATACACACAAATATAATTTTAAAACCTTTTCTAGAATGAAAGTTTTTTCCTATTCCATCCACTGCTATAATAGACAATACTTTTACAGGGTGTGGGAAATACTTGCCACTTGTATCATTCACTAGAATATCCTTATTACTCTCATCTCTCAGCTTCTCTGACAATTCTAGATTACAGTCTTCCCTTCACTATAACCCAAACTATAATCCTTGTGGACTTCATCATCATCTACATATACAACCTATTTATTATTCTGAACATGACCTTCAGAACTCCTATTTCATCTCCTCCATCTCTGGAATCTTAAAACCTCCAAAATACAGCTGGGTGTGGTGGCACACCTCTGTGATCCCTGCACTTGAGAAGCAGAGGCAGAATTGCTACAAATTCCAGGTCAGCCTGGTCCAGCAAATTCCAGACCAGGCAGGGATACATAGTAAAACCCTATCTCAAAACATGCACACACATACACCCAGTGGATAAACAGTTTACCACACAACAACCTCTGAGTACCTGAGCTTGGATCTCCAGAACCCCACAAGAAGCAAACTCCTGTAATCCCAGTGTGTCTACAGCGAGGAGGGCAGAGACAACAGAATAATTTCCAAGAAGTTTGCAAACCAAGCCTTAAACAAGTCCCTGCCTCAAAAAAAAAAAAAAAAAAAAAAAAAAAAAAATAGGACCAAGACCCAAATTTTGTCTGCTGACCTCCATATGACACATGCTCTGTCTGGCTTGGTCTCTCCTTCTCCCTTCTTCCCCAATCACACACACACTCAATAATTTGTTTTTGTTGTTGTTGTTTTGAGGGAGGGTCTAGGTTCTCACTTTAGCCCAGGCTGACCTGGAACTCACTTGGTAGCTTCAGACTGGCCTCAAACTCACATTGATTCTTCTATCTCTGCCTCTGAAGTGCTGAGATTAAATCCCAACCCCAAATTTTTATTTTTATTTAATTGAGAGTGAGAGAAAGTGACAGATGGACACACCAGGGCCTCCAGCTGCTGCAAACAAACTTCAGACACCATGTGCCATCTTGTGCATCTGGCTTTATATGGGTTCTGGGGAACTGAACTCAGGTCCTTCTGCTTTACAGGCAAGCTCCTTAACCACTGAGCCATATCTCCAGACCTTATTTTTTCTTCTTTTAAATTTTATTATAAATTTTGGCAATTTCACACACACGTTTATGATAATATACTTTGATCATATTCACCCCCATTACCCTCTCTTATCCACTTCCCACTCCCACTAAGCTCCTCCTTCCCACCTCCTTGCTACTTTCATGTCTGTGTGTGTGAGAAAGACCCACTGTGAAGCCAGTCTGCCACCTCAGAGGAAAGGATGGCACCACCTCTGCCAGAGGTAGCATAGCAGAGTGCTTAAAACGGTCACTTGTGCTGCGGAGGTGGCTCCACCACTAAAAGGCAGACTGACCTAAGTTGGATTCCCCAGTACCCATGTAAAGCCAGATGTGAGAAGTGGTGCATGCATCTGGAGTTCCTTTGCAATGGCAAGAGGCCCTGGTGTGCCTATTCTCTCAAGTAAATAAATTTTAAAAATGCATAGTCTAACCAAATTACTTGGCAAAACTTTTTTTTTTTTTTTTTGGTTTTGGTTTTTCAAGGTAGGGTCTCGCTCTAGCCCAGGGTGACCTGGATTCACTAGTCTCAGGATGGCCTCCAACTTATGGCAATCCTCCCAAGTGCTGGGATTAAAGGCATGTGCTACTATGCCAGGGGTTAAAACTAGCCTTTTCAAGACTCAATTTTCTCCCCTACATAATTTTTTTAATATTTTATTTATTCATTTTCAAGCAGATGAGAGAGAGAGAGAGAGAGAGAGAGAGAGAGAGAGAGCGCACCAGGGCCACCACCTTGTGGGTCTGGCTTATGTGGGTCCTGGGGAATTGAACCCGGGGCCTTAGGCACTGGAGGCAAGTGTGCCTTACCCGCTGGGCCATCTCTCCAGCCCTCCCCTACATAATTAAAGCAATAATAGTAGAAAAATTAAGTGGAAATACATGGCCAGGTGTGGTGACAAAAGCCTGTAACCCCATCAACACCTGGGAGGTATAGACAGAAGGATCAGAAGTTTGAGGTCATCATCAACTACATGAGTTCCAGGCAAGCCTGGGCTACATAAGACTGACTCAAAAAAAAAAAAAAAAAACCAAAAACCTTGGGGGTTGGGGAGGGGGAGGGAGATTACTAAGGCAGTAAGTGCTTGACCGTAATATGAGGACTTGAGTTTGGCTCCTAGCACCCATGTAAAAGCCAGTATCTGGCCTCCACATGCATATACCCATATGCATATACATATACCACACAAACACATGCAAAAATAATTTTTTTAATTAGTAAAAACAAGCCAACTATGGTGGAGCATGCCTGTATCCTAGCCTGTCTCTAGGATCTTATCTTTTATTTTTTAATTATTTATTTATACATTTATGAGAGAGTGTGAGATAGGCATCCCAGGGCCTCCTGCCACTGCAAATGAACTCCAGACACGTGCACCACTTTGTGTATCTGGCTTTTATATGGGTACAGGGAAATGGAACCTGGGCTGTCAGACTTTGCAAGAAAAGTGTACTTGGAGGCAGAGGCAAAGGAATCACAGCAAGCTCAAGTATGGAAAGGGAAGAGAAAGAGGGAAAGGGAAAGAGGGGAGGGGAGGGGAGGGAAAAGAGAAGGTAAAGGGAAGCATGTGATGGCTGTTTTGTTGTGGTTGCATGTTTATGTGTGTGTCTGCATCTTCGTAGGCACACTCGTGTGTGGATATGTGTGGGTATGTGTGAATATGTGCACCTGCGTGTGGATGTGTGAACATGTGTGCAGGCATGTGTGAGCAGGTGGCTATGTGCATGTGTGTGTATGAAGGTTAGAAGTCAACATCAATTGTCTTCCTCAGTCACTCTCACTGAACTGAGAGCTCACCAATTCAGCTAGTCAGCCAGCCCCAGGAATCCTCTTGTCTCTGCCTCCCCAGATCTGAATTATAGATCACCTGGCATTTTACATGAG
>PVHP010001296.1:97918-109920 GCA_004024765.1 Zapus hudsonius
GGTCATCTGCCCTTGGTATCACTGTTTTCAGTACTCATTCATCTTACACTAAAACTTCTGACATAAATAACCCCTTAGCCGTGAAATCCAACACTTTCCAGGCACTTTGTTTGGCTTTTCTATAGCCTGACACGGTGAGTTCTTGTCTTGAAACTGACTCCCTCTTGGCTTCTCAGACATTCCTTCCTCCTGGCTCTTCCTTCTCAATTTCCTTTGACCATGCCTTGACCTCTGCCTTCTCCCTATATGTTCTCAGTTCTGACACCTGCCCTTTTCAGTATGACTCTAACCATTTCAGTGGGTGCTACCATCTTTTGGTTTAAACACCTTCTTTGAGATACAACTCACAATAAACTATATCTAAATTCTATAATTTGAAATTCTAGCATATATAGAAACCCTTGACACTTTCACCACAATCAAAAGATTCATAATCTCCTTGTCCTTCTCTCCCTTCTCCTCTCTTCCTTTTGGAGACAGTTTCTCTCATAACCCAAGCTGGCCTCCAACACGCTGTATAGCAGTAGATAACCTTGAACTTCTGATCCTCTGGCCTTCACCTCCTGAGTTCTAGGACTGCAGATTTGCACCACCATCCTAGGTTTATGCAGTGTGGAGGGCTGAACCTAAGGCTTTGTGCATGCTAGGTAGGCACTACACCAGCCCAGACAATTCATTCCTTTTTATTCCACTGTATGGCCATGTAATGTTTACTTGTTGGTTAACAATGGGATTATTTTTACTTTGGGGCTGAACAAACCTGCCATGAACATTCAAGTGTAAATCTTTTTTATTTTTTTGTGGAGGAGCAGGGACTGGGGATTGAACTCAGGAACTCATGCACACTAGGCATGCAACTCTACCATTGAGCTACATCTTTTTATTTTGAGACAAGGTCCTACTAAGTAGTCTAGGTAGGCCTTAAACTTTTAGATACTCTTGCCTCAGCCTCCTGAGTAGCTGTGTTTACAGGCCTGGCTCATGTGTAAGTCTTTTTACAGATACAGGCTTCATGTACACTTAAATCTTCACTTCCATACCCAGAAGTTCTAAATCTGCTGCATCAAATATCAAAACTGAACTGCCAGTTGGAGAAGTATGCTTGAATAACACAAAAGAGCTTTTATTTTATGTAAATATTTTTATTTATTCATTTACAGAGAGAGAGAACAAGGGCGTGCAAGGGCCTCTTGCCACTGTGAGTGAATCCCAGACACGTGCCACTTTGTGCATCTGACTTCTTCAGTACATGGGCACTGGAGAATTGAACCTGGGCCATAAGGTTTTGCACGCAAGTGCCTTTACCACTGATTCATCTCTACAGACCAATTCTTTCAGAGTTCATCCCCATTTCCATCCTAATTCAAATGCACCCTTAATCCAAGTGCTTTCCACTTTGCTCATTCTTCTCCATTCTATGGCCAGTGTAAATTTTTCTAAAATTCAAATCTGGTGTTGCTTCTCTATTAAAAAAACCTCAATTGTTGAGATGTAGTGGCTCATGATTGTAATCCCAGCACTAGAGAGGGGTGAAGCAGGATTATGCTGTGAATTCAAAGCCAATTTGGGTTACAGAGTGAGGCCCTATCTAAAATAACAAAAACAAAAACTTGTTTATAGGGACAGGCGCTGGAGAGATGGCACCGTGTTAAAGGGGCTTGCTTGCAAAGCCTGCTGGCCTGGGTTCAACTTCCCAGTACCCACATAAAGCCATCTACAAAAAGGGGTGCATTTATCTGGTGTTGGTTTTCAGCGACAAGAAGCCCTGGTACACTCATACAGGTTCGCACGCATGCACACAAATAAACACATTAATTCTGGGCTGGAGAGATGGTTCAGCAGATAAGGAACTTGACTGCAAAGCCTAATGACCTGCGTTTGATTCCCCAGTGCCCATATAAAGCCAGATGCACAAAGTGGTAGATGCATCTGAAGTTAGTTTGCAACAACTGGAGGCGGCCCTGGCACGCCTATTCTTATTCTCTCTCTCTGCTTGCAAATAAATATTTTTTTAAAAAATAAATACATATTCTTTAATTGCTTATAAACCAGGTATTTCTCCATCATGCTCTAATTTATTCTTTCCCAATAATGTCATTTATCTTTTTATCCTAAGGGGTAAGGGTAATACTTGGTTTGAAGTAGGAGTGATAGATTTATATGATAAGACAGAACTTAAACCAATTGCAACAAGAGAGATAAAATGGGACATTGTGAATAGATTCAAGAAAAGCAGCAGTCTTGTCTGGCTAAAGCTAAAGATTTGGTAGAAAGTCTACTCAGGACTGGGGCTACAGCTTAGTGATACAGTGCTTCTCAGAAAATCTACTCAGAAATTAAGTATAAAGCCAGCTCATCAAACATAAATTCCATGCCAAAACTGTACGCTTTATTTTGCCTTAAGCTCAAAAGACAACAGTTGTGAACAAGTTTGTGATATTTTCCAAAACCTACTATAACTTCTGAAATTTTTAATGTAAGTAAAGGCAAAGACGGGAAATGGACTCAGTTAATAGGGACTTAGAAGAGCTGGGGAGGAGGAACAGATTATTAGAATGTTTAGAGGCTAATGAACACACAGGTATACAGAGAGAAGGCAAAGGTGGCATCAAGGTTTTGAAGCATCAATGAAATACTGAAACTAAGAAGGTGCAGGGGGAGGGGAGAGGGTGCTTTACCCATTTGTTCAAATTGAGTCCCAACAGGTGTCAGGCAGCATGCATGGGAAATCAGATGAGGTTAAGACAGCGTTCCTATTTTCAAGAGGTACTCAATCTAGTTGAGAGGTGGGACTTAAAATTCACACTAATGAGTTTGGAGAGGGGCTAATACAGAGCCCTGAGGATTTGAGGACAGCTCTGAAGCTGAGTGAAGGATGAGAAGTGTTAGGCGAAACAAAGGCAGACATTCCAGCTAAAAGGAGTAAAAGAACAGAGTTGGGCATTCTTCAGTGAAGTCGGAGAGAAGCACTGGAGATACGAACACATCCAGAGAAAAGGTCCAGCATGCAGGCGAAAAATGCAGGTTTTGAACTACCAAAAGCATATTCTGATATGAAATATACGTCCAGCCTTGCTTGGGTGTCTTAGAATCGTTGTTGATGGATATTTAAATAAAGGGAAGCACCTTATACATCAGGTAAAGTATGTACACTTCCACCTCTTCCCTCATTTCTGTAAGGGTATCTCTGCTTAAAGTAAAAATAAATAAATGAAAATAAAAAACCTGAGCTTTAGAACATTAGCAAGACTGGGAAAGTGGCAGCCACTTAGTCAATTTCAGTAGTTTTCTGCCTTGCAAAACTGACCTCCAAGTGGAGATTTCCATACTATTCAAGAAAAGCTGAAAATTCAGATTTTATGTAACAGATCCCATTTTTAAATATTGGCAATCAATTACATTTAAAAACTGTGCCAGCCAAATACAATGTGTCTGTGAACAGATTTCAGCAAAGGCCACCCAGGTGGCAGGTTAGACCAGATATGCGGACTGCTGTAATACTCTTCGAACTTCTTCAAAGGCTCCTCCAGTATTATCTTAGTGGTTTTTCTAATGGCCATGAACTGCTAACGTTGTATGAGGTCTTTTAAACCTTTTTTCTGTTTCTCTTTGCCCTGTCAGGATACCGGTGTTTCCAGCACCACTCCAGCTCTATTATAAGCTAAGCTTGCAGATAACACAAAAGTAAACAGATAGAATGAGTCCTCAAGGGATAATGAATCAAGTATGCAAAAGATATACTACATCTCTGATTTTCTTAGAAAACATCACAAAGAGGTTTGTGGGCAGTGAAATACTTGGGGAGTGGGGGAGGGGAGACCGGTACCCTAAATCTGAAATATAAGAGCAATTTCTGCTAACAAGCCATAAAATACCAAGAAGGAAAGGAGGAAACAAAAAGGAAAGTAAAATTTGCTGGCCTTTTAAGAAATATCTAACACCTTTAAGATATTTTGGTCAAGTATATTTATACTTCCCACAAACGATAAACCATAATCTCAATTCTCAGTAGGAACAAACCCACATTTTAACAAGAAAGCATGGACATTATCTGAGCAAGAACAAATTAGGATTTGGAAACGCTACTGAAAGGGTAAAGCAATCTCTACAGAAAAGGTAAATGAAAAAGAAACAAAAACAATCTGGTTGTTTATTCAAACACACCAGTTTCGGGTGTAGTATTTACTAAGTGACAATATGGGTTTAGAAGCTTTTAAAATGTAGCAACATTTCCACTATTACTTATATTAACCTATGGCAAACTAACATACAAAGGTTTAAAAAATAAAAATTCCAAACACCGAAGCCAATGACAGTTCAAAGATTCTCCAAGTTCAAAGCCCAAAGTGAACTCAGTGGCATGTGCCCGACCCCTGCCCGTGGGGGCTGCGGGCGGGCGACACGGCCCCGCAGGCCCGGCTGCAGGGCCAGCTAGCGATCCCGAGCCGGTGGAGCCGGCGGACGGGACACCTGGAGCCTCCGGGAGGCTCGCGCGAGGCCGACAGGGCGGAAGGGTGGCCTGCTCTGACCTCCGCGGAAAACCGATCCTCCGACCCGACCGTAGCGTCCGCCCGCGGCAGGGCGGGCCCCCCGCTCGCTCGGTCGGCCGGCGGCCTCCGCACCGGCGCCGCCCGGCCCGGGCTCGCGAGGACGGCCCCGCGCCCCGCCCGCCCGCCCGCCGCGGGGTCCCGCTCCTCACCTTCTTCAGCGCCGGCACCAGCAGCCCCCGCCACTTGGGCGCGTTCTCCTCGCTGAAGAAGTCGTAGGGCGGCTGCGGCGCCTGCATGGTGCCCGGGGCGGCCCGGGGCCGGCGGGCGGGGTGCGGGGCGGCGGCGGCCGGGCTAGCCCCGGAGAGGCGGCTGGGGGGCGAGGCCCGCGGCCGGACACCCACCCGACACGGGCAGCAGCGGCGGAGAGCGAGCGCAGCCCGACAGTGGCAGCGGCGGCATCCCGCTGCACCGCCCCGGGGCAGGCCCCGCTCCTCCCGGGCCCGCCGGCGCCGCCCGCCGCCCGCCGCCGGGGCTGCGCTCCGGCCCGGCCCGCCGAGGAGCGGGCGGCCGACGGAGGGCGTGCTGCGGAGGGAGGGACGCTCCGGCCCGCGCGGCGTCCGCTCGCCCACGGGGACCCCGCGACTCGAGAGGCTCCCCGCGGGCCGGGACGAGAGGGGAGGGACGGGCCGCTCCGAGCGCGCGCGAGCGGCCGCCGACGCCGGTGAAGCGCCCGAGCTTCCTACTAGCGCCGAAGCCGCCCGCCTGCGCATGCGCCGCCGGCCCGGCCGGCTCCGGGCTTTCCGGCTCCCCGCGGAGGGGGCGGGGCGTGGGGAGCTGCCCGCCGGGATCCCCGCCTCGCGCTCCTCGGCCCGGAGACGGGCGTGTGTTTGTGTTCGTGTGGACTTTGTTCCGAACGCCCCGGGCGGGAGCGGGCCCCGGGCGCTCCACGCGGCACCGAGAGCGCCTCGGCTGGCACGCGTCGCCGTGCGTCCGTCGGTCTTTCCACGCGAGAGAATGTGCGTGCACAACGGAGCATTTTATGCACGCCCCGAGTCCGTCCGGTGTTGCGGCGTTCGTGGATTTCAGCTACAGTAAACTTGTGGAAGGCAGACCTGTCTCACCTGGTACCTGCCTGGAACAGGGACCGAGTGTCAACCCAGCGGTGCAGGTACTGATGGTGGCACTGAGCACGAGTGCTGCACACGTCGTGTCTGGTCATTAAACACTTCCCGAGAACCACCTCGAACCCTCCGAGCAACCCTGCACTAAGGTAGTTGTGAGAACTGCCATAAGCTGAAGTTGACCTTGGGCCCTGCCCATTCAGGAATAATCACACTGATGAGAAGTGTTTCAACAAGGGCTCTTAATCTTTACAGGACCTCCTGGAGAATCTGAATAAAATCTTTCCTTTTATAATATATACACATATTTACATCTTTTTTAAAAACCCCTACACTTCCAACGTGTTCAGAATATATGGGTAAGAAGAAGTAAGGAAGCCACAGCTGCAGGAGGGGCACTTCCAGGGGGGTGTCAAGTGCTTAAAGGACTGTGATGTAGAATAACGACTGGCTCCTATGATCCCAAGTGACTGAATCAAAATCAGCCTCTTACAGAAAACTATCCCTTGGGTTCTCGTTGCTCTTGAAATGCATTTATAGGCCACAGGCCTATATTCCCAGCACTTGGGAGGAAGATGGAGGAATGAGGATCAGGGCTTCGTGACTATGGAGTTCTAGGCCAGCCTGGGATAGACGCATATAGACTTGTCTCAAACACAAACATTTAAAGTTCTCCATAGAACCATACATCTGCTTCCTATTTACATTCTCAACCAGTTCATCACACTCCTCACACTGGCCTTGTCCGTAGAAAATAGTCTGCTTCAAATGGCTCTGTTCTTTTCTCGGTCTAGAGCTCTTAGGACCATCCGCCACTTCCAAGACGCCCTCTCTGATCAGTCCTAAGTACGTACTAAGTACTGCATTGATTTCTCCTTGCTAGCACTAAACCGGGAGTCTAGACTTCTCACTAGAAAGTGAACGACAAAAGATCGATCGCTTTGCGTATGTAAGTTCATTGTGGTATCCCCAGGACTATTTATTTATGAGCGGGAGCGCGCCAGGGCCTGCACCTCTTCAAGCGAACTCCAGATACACACTCCACTTTGCATGTGGCTTTAAGTGAGGACTGCAGAATCGATCCCGGGCTCAGGCTTTGCAAGCAAGCAGGCACTGAGCCATCTCCCCAGCCAACAGTATATATATATAGTTTTGTTTAAGAAATCAACATTGCATGGGGGAACTTTGGGAAGACTGCATAATCAAGTCGTCCCTGGAAGGTGATACCGAGAGAGAGCTCACGGTGGGGTTGGAAAGACTGTCCTTCCCAGACTCCTCCTAAGAGCCGCCGACAGGTGGCCCGGGCAGGTGTGCGCTCACGGGGACGACGAGGTCCCGGAGCCCGGCCCGCACCTCTTGGAAGAAACCCTGCGCACAAGCAGCGCCGATTCAAAAGCGCCAGAATGTACACGCTAAGACCCGCCCACTGCACGCCGCTGCGCAGGCGCAGAGGCTTCCTCCCGTCCAGCCGCCTCGCACCAGAACGGACGTGACGCACGGGGGGCGGGTCTAGGCTCACCAGCCGAAGCTCGAGCGACGCTGCCGCAGGCCGGATAGCCGAGTTCCGAGCGCGGAGGGGGCGGGGAGGCGCGGGCCCTGGCGGCGCCCCCTGCAGGTGGAAGGGCAGCCCTGGCCTCTCTCGGAGCCTGCGGGGCCGCCTCTAGAGCACCTGGCTCCCTCATCCACAGCCTGGGACCTTCCTCTCGGATCCTGAGCTTCCAGTAGCGCCTCAGGAGAACGTCCAATAGTCCTTAACCACGAAGGTACTCATGATTTTGCAGAATGGCGCCACCCCTTACTGTCTCCTACTAACAGCCCATCCCTGCTCTGCAAGCCCCTCTAGCCGCCAAGGAGCCACCTCCCCGGCCCACCCCGGGTGTCTCTGCCATGCTGTTCCATGTGCCTGCAATGCCTGGAACCGGTTTTTCCCCTATGCAATCAACACAGCCCCACCTCGGACCCCCCCGCCCCCCAGTAACATGCTCTCCAATATCACCTCCTCAAGAACTTCTTCTCAACCCCCATGCCTTCAGCTTCCGGGCAGAACAGCAAGTTCAACCATTACAAAATGAATTAATGTATGTCCTCTTGCCTCTGGAGTACGTCCAACTTTCATTATTTTCTCACTTTCTTCCCAGTCCTTACTTTCAATGACACTTCTTCAAATAGTGTGTCCTCAGAAAATATACCAGATTAAATAGTGGCTGCAAAGAACATGGAATACCTCTCCCTCTCCTGTCCAGCTCCCTCCCTCCCCCCTCACAGTAATGGTGGGAGCAGGGTAGGCACAATTAGAAGATATGATCAAAAGACCTTCAAAATATATAGGGTTTTTCCTTGTACCTCTTGTATGTCTGCAGGATCCAGTTTTTTACAAAAGCTCCATTTGATTCAAGTTGCAAGAGAGTCTCAAATGGATCTTGCCTAATATGCAACTTTAACCAAGTTCCCAATGTGGTTTGACATGGAACATGATAAACTAATTCTGAGCTGCACATGAAATAGCATAAGGCTAATTTCCTTTCAACAAAGTGTGTGTGGGCAGGCGTGGTGGCGCATGCCTTTAATCCCAACAATTGCAGGCAAAGGTAGGAGGATCACCATGAATTCCAGTCCAGCCTGAGACTACATAGTAAATTCCAAGTCAGCCTGGGCTAGAGTGAGACCCTACCTCAAAAAAAGAAAAAAAGTGTTTGTACCACAATACCTTCTTTTGTTTGTTTATTTGTTTAAACTTTTTAACAATTTCATACTTGTATATAATGTATTTTGATCATCACCATCTATTACACTCTCATCGCCTTCCCACTCCTGCTGCTAAACACTTTCTTCCTCCCTTTCTAAAAATATTTAATTTATTTGGTGGGGGGGGGAGAGTGTATGGGAACTCCAGGGCCTCTTGCTCCTGCACATGAACTCCAGATTCATGCACCACTTTGTGCATCTGGCTTTACAAGGGTACTGGGGAAATGAACTCAGGCAAGCAGGTTCTGCAAGAAAGTGCCTTTGTGCACTGGACCATCTCCCCAACGCCCCTCCTTTTTTTGTTTTGTCTGTTTTGTTTTGTTTTGAGATAGGATCTCACATTGTAAATCAGCTGTCTGGGAAGTTAAATTTGCTATGTAGTCCAGGCTGGTCTTGAACTCACAGCAATATTCCTAGTTGGTTTAGAATTCTTGTTTTTCTTCCTGTTTCTTCTTTCCTTCCTTCTCTTTCATTTTCACTCTTTTCCTTTTTTTAAATTTTATTTATTCATTTTTCAAGCAGAGAGAGAGAGAGAGAGAAAACCTTGTGGACCTAGCTTATGTGGGGCCTGGGGAATTGAACCGGGGGCCTTAAGCACTGGCGGCAAGTGCCTTAACCGCTGAGCCATCTCTCCAGCCCTCTTTTCCTTTTTTTGAACTTCTAATCCTCCTGCCTCCACCACCATGTGCTGAAATTGTGAGTGTGCAGTGATACACCTGCCTCAGGATCTCTTAAGATCAAGACTTAAACTTTGATTAATCTGGCTTCATTGAAAATAAGAACTTCTGTAAATCAAAATATGCCATAGTGGCTTATGAGAAGAAGGCTCATCTCTTAAGGCGCTTGCCTTCAAAGTCTAACCACCCAGGTTCAGTTCCCTAGTATCCCCGTAAAGCCAGATGCACAAAGGAGTGTCTGGAGTTCTTTTGCAGTGGCTGGAAGAGGCCCTGGTGTCTTGCTTCTCTCTGCTTGAAAATAAATAAATAAATATTTTTTAAAATGCCATAAAGAGTGGAAAAACAAAACAGAGCAAGTAGCTCATGTAGCCAAAGCAAGTAGTTTACTTTGATAAAATGACTGTAGCAGTTACCATCTTGTTGCTGGGGCAAAACAGATGATGAGTTTATGGAAGGAAAGGGTTTATTTTGGATTACAGTTTCCAGGGGGAAGTTTCATCATGGTAGGGAAAGCATGGCAGGAGCAGCTGGGCATCACATCTCCATGAAGGCAGTAGTGAGAGTGAGCTCCCTACATGCAGAGGGGCAGGACTAATAAACTTCAAGGCTCGCCCTCAGTAACACCCCTCCTCTGGCAAGGCTCCACCTGTAAAAGGCTCTGCAACTCTCGAATTACCACCAGCTGGGGACCAAGTATTCAAAACACAGGAAGGATATTTTAAATTCAAACAATCACAAAGATGATTAGCTAATCTCATTAATGAAAAAGTTCCAGTTAATACACACTGAAGTCAAGCACAATGGCATGTGCCTGTCATCCTGGATACTCGGGAGACTGAGGCTGGAGGATTGTAAATTCCAGGTCAGCATAGGAAACATAGGGAGGCTCTGCCTAAAAGCCAACAAAAAAACTGGGTTGCATGTGTGGTGGTGCACACTTTTAATACCAGCACTCAGGAGGCAGAAGTAGGAGGATGAAAATAAATTGGAGGCCACCCTGAGACTACCTAGTAAATTCCAGCTCAGCCTGGGCTAGAGTGAGACTCTACCTAAAAATTTTTTAAAAAGAAAGACTGGGCTGGATAGATGGCTCAGAGATTAAAGGTGTTTGCAAAGCCCACTGGCCTGGGGTTCAATTCCCCAAATACCCACATAAAGCCAGATGCAGTAGGTGGCACATGAGTCTGATGTTTGTTTGCAGTAGCAAAAAGCCCTGGTGTGCCCATAATTTCTCTGTCAAATAAATTAAATATGATTTAAATTTTTTTGTTCTGGTTTGGCATTCAATGCTGGCGCATATATTACATTTAGTTTTCGTGTCTCTTTAGTCTCATCTCATCTGGAACAGTTTCTCAGTCTTTCTCTTTTATGGTACTGACATTTTCTTAAGATAACAAGCCTTTTACATATATTAAATGTTCCACAATTTGTCTGAAGTTTTGCCATGAAAAGATTCAAACCTCCCATTTGGGCAGGAATAATAGTGCATAAGTGACATTGTATTCTGAGTGCATCACTCGAGGAGAACACAATATGATGTAGTATTTATATCATTTTGTGAAGATATTTGTTTTCCCTTTTTCTGGGCACGTTTCACAGAGTGAAGTTGCTAGAGAACATGATAATCCTTTATTTGACCTTCTGAGGAGCTGACAGACTTTGTCAAAGGGGTGGAACTATTTTATATCTCAACCAGCAAAGTGTCCTTATGTCCCCACATCCTCATTAATATTTGTTACCTGTTGTTTTTTTTTTATTGTAGCTATTCTAACTGGTATGAAGTAGTATGTTATTGTGATTGTATTTTGTTTGTTTTCTTTTTCTTTTCTTTTTTTGTGATTTTTGTTTATTTGGTTGTTTGGAAGTAGGTCTCATTCTAGCCCAGGGTGACCAGGAACTACTCTGTAGTTCCAGGCTGGCCTTGAACTTACTTCAATCCTCCTACCTGCCTTCCAAGTGCTGAGATTAAAGAAGGCCTGTGCCACCAGGCCCAGCACGATTGTGATTTTTAACTTACATTTCCCTGATTGCTAATGATATTGGTTGGGTTTCTTTTTGTGTGCTTATCATTAGCTATTTGTATATATTATCTTGGGTTGTTTTTTTGTTGCTGTTGTTTTGTTTTCTTGAGGCATGGTGTGTCCCCAATAGACTCAGATGGCTTATTAAAGCTTGTAACTTGGATTTCCAGGAGCCTGGCGTGAAGATCTGTCACTAAAGAGTGGATCCTTGGGTCCAGTCCTAAGGTGTATTTGGGGAAGGTACATCTGATTTACAGGCCAAAGGTATGCAGAAACGTCTGAACTCTGCTTGAGCCCCTGCTATTTTGCTATCTGTTTTGCTTGCTTTTGTGTTGCTGGCTATTTGGTAGTGTTTCTCTGCTTGGATTTATGAATGGGAGCCAGTTTCTTCTGCCATTTGATGGAACCTCCCCTGGATTTTTAAGCTTGAAATAAATTCCTTCTTCCCATAACTGTGTCTGCTTGGAAGTTCATCCCAGCAACATGAAGCTAACTATAACACAAGGTGGTCTCACTCAAGTCTAGGCTGACCTGGAACTCACCCTGTGTAGCTTAGTCTGGTTTTGACCTCATAATAATCCTTCTTCGTCACCCTCCTGAGTCTGCAAGCACCACCTGGTACTGAGTCCTTGGACTTTGCAGCCCCACACCTTAACCACTGAGTCATCTCTCCAGTCCTCTATGTTCTTTAAAGTAGTATCTAGTAACACACTTTGGAGGGGCTGGGAAGATTGCTCAGTGGTTAAAGACACTTGCTTGCAAAGCCTGCCAGTAAGGGTTCAAATCCTGAAACACCAACATAAACCAGACACAAAAAGTGATGCAAGCATCTGGTGTATTTGTTTGCAGGGTGAAAGAAGTCCTGGCAAACACACACACACACACACACACACACACACACACACACACACACAGAGAGAGAGAGAGAGAGAGAGAGAGAGAGAGAGA
>PVHP010001297.1:0-44574 GCA_004024765.1 Zapus hudsonius
ATGGATGGATGGATGGATGAGTGTGTGGACAGACAGGTGGGTGGATGGGTAGGCAGGATGGTGGATTGATGGACAAATAGCTAGCATTAGTGCTCTGTCCTATTGTCTATACCAGGATGTGGCATGGAATAATGAATTCATTCACAATTCAAATCACAATTGTGGTCTCTCTCACCTGTCTATGTTTTTGATGGGGACATTATTCAGTGACAGAGAACTCCCCCAGTTAAGGCAGCCCTCCCCTCTTGGGAACATCCTCATTTTTTTGAAATGAAATTGCCTGGCCGTATTTCATTCCTAGGCCCTCAAGGCTGGGACTGAGAGCAGAGGCGAGGAGCTGGGGGTAGTGAGTTGAGGTGTGGATGATCCCTGCTCAGCATGGGCCCACCAGAGGGAGGCTCAGTCCCTCCCTAGCTTTACTCCACCAGAACCCTAAAGTCTCTGGACTCCCACTGTTTTCTCTGTTGCTGTGGACACATGCTTCAGACCCGTGTGCTGTGGACCCTCGTGGTATCTCATCTGCTTCCCTGGCTCAGTGCATGCCTCCTTCCTATGGCAACCCTTTTGTGCATCCCCCTCCACACACACACACACATTTGTCTGACCCTAACCTCGACCTCAGGCCTCTCAGTACTCCCCAGGTGTTCCACGTCCTGACTTTCTGGCCAGTTGGAGGCCATGATATCTGGGATGTGCCTGCTCTCCCAATATGAGAACAGAGTGCTCTGCACATGGAGATGGATGGGGTGAGGCCATGCATGGATGCTACTCCTGTGATCCTGGGTCTGCCAGGCCCTGGCTCTGTGGCCTGGGACCTGGTACCTCTGGCTAGCCTCGGCTTTCCCATCAGGCTCTTGGTCCAGTGGCATTGTTTCTGAGCTGCTGTGAGCATGGCTGATGTAAGCCTGTTCGCCCAGAGCTAGCCGACATGGACTCCACTAATGTGAGGCTGGCCGGTCCCTCCCCTTGTCTAGCCACTAGCCCCCAGTGTTGTCAAGTGAGTCACAGTGACTGAGCCCAACCAGAACAACAGTGGGCTGGGCTGTTTGCTCCTGGGTTTGGGCCAGAGGACAGGGCAGAAGGCTGGCTGGTAAGGGCACCGACCACCCGCTACCCATGCCACTCTGGGCACCGGAAATCCTCACGCCAAGGGAGCCACTGTGTGTGCTGTCTGGGCTACCAAGGGCCTCCCTACTCTCAGTAGAGTCTGGGATGCTGGGGACCAAAGGGGACTCCTGGGGTGCGCAGCCTGGCCTTAGTCATGACACAAGCAGAAGGCTGGGAATAAAGGAACAGAAGTGGAGGCCCAAGGGAGGGAGAGAAGGGAGGAGAGGAAGGAAGCGGGACAGAAGCTCTAGAGGGGATGGAGAGGGCATGGAAGGGGAGCAAGCTGAGGCCAGGACTCCATGGAGAGGCAGAGGTCAGGTAGAGCTGGACACAGGTCAGGGCCCAGTAGGCAGGAGATGACCAGAGTTTCTTAGGCTGGGCAGGCGGCCTTGGGCTCAGGCACTCAGGCTGGAGCAGTAGGCAGAGAGGTGGGAGGCAGCAGAAGGCTGCCAAGGTGACCCAAGGTGGCGATGCGTCCACGCTGGTGCCCATGATCTGGTGCTGAGGTCCGGCTAGGCCCCCATGCTGCTGGGCTGGGAGGGTTTCTCTCTGACATTTTTACTAGTGTCGGAAGGAGGAGGAGGTGGTGGAGGAGACCGAGGGGGCGGAGAAGGGGGCTGGGGGACAAAAGAGAAGCAGCTGCGAAGCGTTCTGAAGAAGGAGAGGGGAGAGAAACCCATAGAGACTGGGTCCAGGGGACAGTGGACAGGCGTAGGGGCCGCCAGCTGGGAACCAACCCCAGACCCCCAACCGTCCCCAACACCCCCCAGAGGCCAGAGGGGGCTGAGACAGATAGACATCCGTCAGACAGTCAGACAAAGAGGGGGCGTCACGGCCCAAAAGACCAGACAGACTGGGCGGTGGGCAGGGACAAGAGAGAGGAGAGGGCAGGAGAAAAGAAGGGACAGGAGAGAGGTGAGGAGAAGAGTGTGAAGGGAAGGAGGGAAAGGAAGGAAAAGGAAAGAAGGAAAGGAGAGGAAGCAGGGCAGAGTTGCTGGACCACAGTGCCAGTGGCCCCGAGCCAGGAGCCTTTGAAGAGGCGGGCTGCGTCCCCAGGGCCGGGGTCACGCCAGGTCGCTGGCAGCAAGGACAGGCCAACAGCATGAGCGGCCCTGCGCTTCTGAGGAGGAATTCTAGCAAACTGGGCCTGGAGAAGCTGTTGAGGTAGGTCCCTCCCAGCCCAGCCATGGTGCCCACTGCACCCCTCCTCCCCTCTTCCCAACAGTGGCACCCCAATGCCCAGGCCAATAGATGCAGGCTGGGCTGTGTGTGCACATGCGTGGGGAGATGCTGACGAAGTCCAGCACTAGGCCATCACCTCCGTTAGCCTGGCAGCCTCACCCCCTCCTCCTCCCACCTTCCCCAAGAACCCAGGACCCACTGAGAGTACTTCCTCAGCGTGGCTGCCAAGCCCCCCCCACCCACCTCCACCATGTTGTATTGCTAGTAACTCCCCATCTGAAAGATGATGAGATTAGGCCTGCACCCACACACCCAGGACTCTTTGGAGAGCCGCAGGACATCCTGGCTTTTTGGCCACAAAGGCTTGGGCCAATGAGGGTCCTTGTCCAGCCTCGATTTTCTCCTTTGTAAAGTGTGGGGTACATGTGCCTGATGGGATCACGGTAAGAGAACAGATAGCAGGATGCCTTCAGACTTCAGCCGCTGTCGGTGGTTGGCTACTCATGGCCACCCTCTGAACCATCTGCAATACCCTTCCTCCTTTTCAACAGTTTCAGCTTCGAGACTTGGCCAAAATTCTACCTCCTCCAGGAAGCCTGCCATGGTATTCCTAATTGGGAGGGAGTTGCTCCTCTGTGAGTCCACTTCCATGGCTCAGAGCACACTTGCTCAGACCCCAGGTTCCTGAGGGTGGTCCAGCATTGCTTAGCACCACCATGCACTCTGGTCCTTGCTCTTGGTGGTGAGACAGGGGCACAGATGGTTGAGCTGCTTGGCCTACATCAGGAGATAGCCCGCTCCAGGTCTCAGTCCTGTTATGGTCCCAGGATCTGCCAGCACGCTGCCTGACAATCTCACCCACTCCCTGATCCCAGCCAGTACCACATCCTGGACCTCACACCTGTCCTTCCTGCTCTGTCCAGACTGCCCACAGCCTTGGTTCCTGGCAACCTGACTCAGGACAGATCTCCCTCCTGCCCAGCTAGGATGTGTTTTCCAGGAGACCTTATTGTTTCCCATTCCCAAGATGCCCTGTGGCCTGGGAATTCAGAGATGCCTTTAGTCAGTCCCCTTGGCTCATCAATACTGCTCAACAAATGGGGAAACTGAGGCCTGAGAGCAAGGGGCACAGCACTTAGGGAAGAAGAAGAGCCATAGGACTTGACTGTATGTTCAGCTGACACCCCACTAATCCAAAGGCTGAGGGATGAACTATGGGGGCTTGAGACCCAGCGTGGCTTTGGCTAAGGCTCAGATATGGCACAGCTCTGAGGTTCTGGACAGGAAACAGGTTGGGAGGGGCACAGAGGCCATGACTTATAGGTGGCCAGTCAGTGGGCAGGACAGGAGGACCTGTCTCTGGGAGCTCCTGGGAAAAGTTTGGAGGGCAGGGTGGCAAAGAAGAGAGACCCTTGTAGAAGATGACAGAGACCTGCCTATCCATCCATGCTGAGCCAGTTCACAGTGGGTGGCATGTGGTGATGCTCAGGGAATACTTATGCTAACCTGTGCACCCTCAGGCTGCACCCCCCACAGACACCCACACCCGCATGCTATCACCCAATACACACCACATGGCCAACCTTTGTCTATCTACAGCATCCAGGACTGTCCACTTCACCCAGCCCTTGTAGACAGGTCTCCACCTTGTCCACATTGGGCAGATGAGGAAAGCAGGTTTCGAGAAGCCATATGACCGGCTCAAGGTCACCCAGCAGAGAGCAGAGAGCCTGTCTTCCATGTCTGTCCATCCCTTTCACCTTCGATCCTTCCGTCTTCATCGCAGGGCCCTCCCGCTATACCTTTCAGCAGGGTCTTGCCTTTCACCTTAACAAGGCCAGGGTGCAAAGTGAATCCAGAGGGAAAAATGGGCCTTGTGTCTCCTCCTCTTTCCTTATTTGAATCTGGGTGTAAGCTGGGATATAGCATGTGGTGGCCCTGGCCTGATGGGCCTTTTGCTTCCCCCGTGCTGAGGATCTGAAAGTGCTTCAACCCTATAGCCTCCATGGCTGCCCCTGGGGATGCCAGGGCCCTCGCTGGCCCACGACAGGCCAGACCAGGGCTAAGGATGAGCACCTGGTCCTGTAGCCCTTAGGAGCCTGGCTTTATGAGAAGGGATTGGAGGGCTGGGAACACCTTTTGGATGACACTGAGCAAAGAAGCTGACCAGGGGTCACTCCTAGCCAAAGCACCTTGGGTGATGTGAACTCCTGTCCCATCCGTCCTGTCACCCATCTGCCGGCAGACGTGGCACCTCTGTCAATGGGTCTTCTGCAATCTAAGGCCCTTCAGATAGGTGCCCAAACCATCTGATGGCCCAGGAGGGCTTTTGGGGACCCCAATGTGGTAGTAGGGTAGCAGATGAGACTGGCAGTCTTCTGGGTGGCCCCAAGGGGTGGGGAAGCCAGGCCTCCAAACCACAGCGTCCAAGGAGGCGTGGCTCCACGGGCCCATCTGAGGCAAGATCCTGAGGGTGGGGTGGCCCCGCCCTGGCAGGGCCTGCGTTTGGTGGGAGGCACCCCCGCGGGCCGGGTGGTCTGTCTGCCAGAGCCCATCCTGCCCAGAGCCTGGCTGGGCCGGCAGCAGGGGGTACAGGGACCGAGTGGCCCAGCCCTCTGGGCAGGGTGTCAGGGCCAGAGCCCAGAGGACTGAGGTTCCCGTTCCAGTCCCAGCCGGTGCATCAGAACTGGACAGATTGGGCAGCAAGTAAAGACCAGGATGCCAGGGCACCTAGGGACCCCGTTGCTGCTGCCAGCGCCTGGAACGGATGACCTGAGACTCTCAGGACCTTCAGGGTGCCTGGAGGGGCATGACCCCCAGGGACAATGCTACAGGCTCAGAGCAGCTCACCAGAGGACAGTGCCAGGATGTACAATCAAGGTCTCTGGAGGGCAGGTGGGCACAGGGGCTATAGGTGGGCAGCCGGGGGGTGAGAAACCCTTGGGTGGTCCTTGGGTAGAGAGGGGAGAGTCTTTGGGTTAGGTCCCAGTGCCAAGTGGGACCAGATCCTGACCCTCGGCCCACAGGGCTGGCTGTGCAGACTGCTATCCAGGAGGGTAGGAATGTAGCTATGAGGGTCGGTCGCTACCAACCCAGGGCAGGGGACATGCTGAGGCTAGCTTGTAGTGGCACTTGAGGAAATGAGGAGGTCCAGGGCCTGGCCTGGAGAAGCTGGTATTATGTATGGGATGGGGGAGGGCAGAGCTCAGGGCACCCCAAGGGGCTGGGAGGATTTCCCAGTGAGAATGTGTCTTGCCAGATATGGGAAAGAAAAAGATTCTTTCCCCAGAGGAAAGGAAAGGAGAGGAGAGCAGAGCAGATGGGAACAGAGGCTAGGGGGTGGTAGTTATCAAGAGAGGCAGGTAAGGGGGCAATGGAGAGAGTCTAGAGGCAGGGAGAGGGTGAAGGATACATAGGAGAAGATCTGGAGATAGAGAAGCAGATGGGAAGGAAAGAGCCAGCTTCCCCTGGACTGAGACCCAGTGCCTTGGGTCTATTGCTGCTTTGATTCTCAGGGGCTGAGGGGTCACCTCATCATGCACTGACTATCCAGGGCCCCCAGATCCAGGGTGTTGCTCTCTGAGCCTGCATAGCATGCAGATCTATGATTAGGACATTGTAGAGATCTCAGTGTCTGCTTCACCCCTGCAAATGAGGCTTTTCAGCGCAGCCCTAGGTCAAGTTCCACTGACCTAACCTGCTGTAACACCCATAGGTATGCCCAAGTCTCCCAGAGTTCAGGTAGGCAGCCCCACCCCCACTCGTGCAGCTCAGAACACTGAGGCCTGGGCTGCAACCTTGGGAACCTTCATGGGAAGTCTCAAGTTGGAGGCTGAGATGGCCCAGCTTGACACTCCTCCAGGAATAAGCAGCCCCTGAGGAACTGGAGAGCACTCAGCACCGAGACCTCAGAGATGGCCCTGGAGCCAGGCAAGGTACTTCTCAGTCAATGTGCAGACACAGTGTTGGAGGCATCTGGCTGCTCTGAGCTGGAGGCAAGGGAAATCACAGCACTCGTGGGGTTTGGGACCAGGAGCTGGGCAGTGGCTGGGGACTGGCGGACTTGGCTACATGCTATCACTCCTACCCAGGTGAGCAGCCAAATCGAGCATGCGACCAGACGGAGAATGGAAGCATTTGGACAGACCCATGAGCAAGGCTTTTGGGGCCTAGCAGGCCAGGGAGGAAAGAGGAGGCGATGGTAGAGCCTCAAGCCAGAGCCAAGGCCAGCCGCCACAGCGTGTCAGGGAGCATGTCAGAGCCTCACCTTGTGAGCACTGTGAATGCTTTGCCATGGGCTTTCTGAAGCCTTGTGCCTCCACTTCCCCCCAGAGATCTAGGCACTGAGTGGAGGAGTAGCCTGGAGACACCTCCAAGGTACAGTGGTGGCATGGGTGCCAAGAAGGTCTTCAGGCTGCTGTGTACTTGGCCCTGGCCTCTACGGCATTGTGGTCAGTGACATGGACAACAGAAAGGCCCTGGATGCTGTGCAGAGCCAGAGAAGGTAGGAGGAGCCAACTTGGGCCAGTGCAATCCACAGCCACACCAGGATGTAGCGGACGTGGGGAGGACATCTAGGCCCTGACCTCCGACCCCAAGCCCTGAGAGTCAAGCTGGACTGAGCAGACCCAAGCCAGAGACATTTGAGTTAGGTCCAGAATGAGGAGGCTGCCGACACTGGGCTGACCCTGGAGCGCGCCACAGAGGTAGGACCCCCAAACCAAAGACGGTGACGGGCTTATTAGTGGGGCAGTCAGTTTGGCTCTGAATCCCACTCAGATCCAGATTCTGAGGGAAGTATAAGACAGAGGAAATGGGGACATCCCCACTTTGGGCTCTCCAGAGCCCAGCTGTATAGGCTTCTCTGAGAAAGGCTCTTGGGATCCAGACATCAGGTTGAGGATTTGCCCTTTCCCAAGTATGTTTGGACGGAGCTGGGTTCTCCTTGGCAGGTCTAGGTGGTGTGATGGGCAGTGAGGTCCATGGCCTCACATCTGATTCATGGTCAGGCTCCTCCAAGAAGAGAAGGTCACCACGACATATCTCTGGGGTACAGTACCAAGTGCATTTATTCCTTGACTCCCGAGGGTAGATGGCACTTGCCTCTCCCACAGGAAGGAATGGGGGTGGTGGTCGGGTAGGCAGCCCTAACCTGAGGGGTAAAGCAGCTTTGCAGTTGGGTGGGTGGGAACCAGATAGAGGAGGAGCATCCCTTCCTATGGACTCCCTCCGAGGATGGGGAACCCTGGATCCCTGACCAAGTGCAAAGTGGGACCAGCCTAGACCAAGGGTCATGGAGGCAGGAGGCTATGCCTCTGTGTCTGGGAGGATAGAAACACCCTCGTGGAAAACCAGCTTTTCCACTGGTCTCCTGCCCACTTCCTGATCTCCTAGACAATGGCCCACGTAGAGATGTTCCACAGATGTGTGTGCGTGTATTCACTGCCCTGTCCATGCTACAGTGGCCCTTCCCCGACCACCATGTCCCCAGGGCAGCATGGGGAATGACGCCTGCACTTGAGAACACTATGCCAGTTCTTCCCACACAGAGAGAGCTTGGGGCTTCCTCTGTGGCTCTCGATCCCCACCAGGGGATCAGAGCTGACTTCTTAGGCTCAGATTCACAGGGGTAGTAGAGAGCTCAGTGCATTGACATCTTGGGAAAGAAGGTGCTGGAGAAGGAAGGGACAGGAAGTGACTGTGGAGGAAAGAATGGTGCCTTGGAGCTGGATACAGCCCAGGGCCTGTGGTTAGTGTGGGGCTGCAGACCAGGAGGGGGATATCGGGGTGTCATAGACGGGAGCAAGCAGCCAGGCCTTGGGGGCTGGAGGATGAGGCTCAGGGCTTTGATCTCTCTGACTCCTCTGGCGCTGGTGGAGGAGAGACACTAGACCCAGCTTACCCTCTCCCCCCTCCACTCAGCTACAAAAATGGAGGCACACACAACCTGTCTCTGTTCTGCTATGTTAGCTAACTTCTGAAAGCAGGGTGACCCCCGGCTGGGTCTGGAGTCAACATTAATAGAATTTGGGCACATCTGAGTCTGAAAAGAAGGCTCAGGTTTGTCAGGAAAGCCCCAAGGGACCGTCCGGTGGCCTGACTTAGAGGTAGTGGGCAGACCGTACAATGCAGTCTATCTCATCAACATTTGGGGTTCTGGGTGGAGGCATCCTAATGCCACATGCTGCCGCGTGAGAAGAAAAGAGAGAGATGCTTTGTGGGAACCGCACAGGTTAAACAGGAGTTAAGTGGCCACGGCTGACCCAGAGGAAGGGGTAGCTCTGGGATAGCAGTGCTTTTTGTGTAGATAGTTACAAGCCCATTCCAAGGGCACAGAGAGGTATAGCTGCCAGCCCAAGATGCACAGCGCCTCCTTCTGGTGGGAAGAAGAGAGCAAGAGTCCATAATCTCCTCTGGGACTCTAGGAGAGATGCCTAGGTCCCAGTTTCTCTTCCACTTCTCTCCCAGTGTGGCCAGGTCCTGTGATCTTGAAAATGTACAGGCTATGAGGAGGGGCTTTCCTCCCTCCCCTAACCCATCCACTGTAGGGAAGTCATAGCAGGAGCCAGGGAGTCCCACCTATGCCAAGGATGAGGGTGTGGGATCCCTGGAGTCCTGCATAGCTCAGAGAAGGAATGGAGGGCATCTGCTGTCACTGCTGAGTCCCTGAGATTACAGTGATGCTAGACACTAGTCACGGCATTGGCGAGAGGAGGCAGGTAGACCAAGACTTCTGCCCATGCCTCGCCAGAGCTGGGCTGCTTCCAGGCACTGTCCTTGCTCCCCAGTGAGAGCATAGAACCCCATTCTCTAGCTTCTCTGCTGCCCTCCACCTACTGGCCTGTTCCCTTCTTCTCTCCAGAGCAGGAGATGATCATGTTCCAACTGACTACAGCTTCCTCCATAGGACACTCCCACCCTAGGGCTCTGTGCTGCGTCACCCCAAGGGCAGCCGCATACTCTGCTCACAAGTGCCATCCGCTGATTTTTGACCTCTGAATTTCTCTGAGCATTTCCTCTCTCTGCCCAGAACTTTCTGTGGTTCCCATAGCCCCAGCCAGAAGTTCTACACTTTGAGATTGCCCCAAGACCTGGCCCCAGGACCATCCTTTCAAGGCTAACACTAACCAAGTCCAAATGGCACTGGGCCCCTTGTGCCTTCTATGGTAGGCCAGGTAAAAGATAAGATTGTTTCTTGTAGGTGGGGACACTGAGACCATGGGGACTGTTTGGCTGTCCAGGGCACTTGTGTCTGTGGGTGACAGGGTAGGGACATAAGCCATCTGGCTGGACTCCAGCTCTAACTTCTATACTATCCTTCCTTTCTGTCTGTTCATGGAATCATCATCAACCAAGGTAGTGCCCTGGTCTGGGGAGACCTGGAGCCCAGCCAGCCAGGGAACATGACACCCCATCTTTCTCTGTGCTATCCAGCCCAACCCCACTCAGTCACTTCGGACACTTTCAGGCCATTGCCCTGGACCTCTCAGAGGTCTCCCCCCAGGACCAGCGGCTCCTGCAGCAGTGACTGTGTGCTGACTGTTCCCGCTCCACTCACCCTCTGCCACACATCCAGACTCTGCTCAGTGTCTCTCCCACCGGAACCCCAAGTCCTGTCTCATATGGCATGGATACTTTGCTGTCTTGGACCAGTCCACTGTTTCAAACTATGGCTTCTCATTCTCAAGCCCTCTAACCCCCATTCCTCTTTTTCGTCTTTCCTCACTGGATCCTCACAGTGGCCAGGGCTTCCTGAGTGATAGGATGAAACTCAGGTAGCAACCACCCCTGCAAGAGACCACCTTGTGAGTCATGGGGCATCCTCTGAGGTCTGAAGGCTCCCTGATGAACCAGCTTTACATTACCCTCTCCTTCTCTCTGGCCAAGGACCTTGCTCGTCTTTCACACTCATGTTTAAGGTCACCCCCAGCCAGCTTATTATGGGACTTCTGCCAGGTCTTGCCAAGTATAGTGTCTCCTTCGATTTCTGCCCTTGATGACAGGAAAGGAATCACTGCCACCCTGCCCATGCCTAATAGGGCACAGACACACTCATGATGGAAGGAAAGCTCAGCCCAGAGGGTGAGCTGGACCACAGCCAGGCATCTGGGGAAGGGAGGCAGGCTCTCATCTCCTGTCTGCCCCACCCAGCACCTACCTTTCTGCCTCTGCTACCTCTCCAGGGATGAGTGACAGCTGGTGTCACACCTACACCCCTTCCTAGCCTGTCCATGTGGAATGAGACCCCTGTTGAGGTCAGCCTCAGAGATTGGTGCCTCAAGGTATGGGACTTGGACACAGGGCACATTCTGACCTCTGCCTTCAGAGGCTTGCTTGTGGGGTGTTGAGGTAGAGGCATTCGCTATCCCACTGTCCTCTGGCACCCAGGAAGCCTCTTTGCTCTGTCCCTTTCCCCAAGGGCTATGTGGTCATGTGAGGAGCAAGTGTCCTCCCTGGTGGGCAGTGATGAGACCCTGGGGAGGCTGCATTCTTGAGGGCAACAGAGACCTTGGTGATCTGGGGGAGCCAGGCACGCTGAAGGGATATCGACTCCTCACCATCCCCAGCCCTGTGGTGCCCAAGAAACTGAATTGGGAGTGTCCCTGCAGCCTGAGTGTAGGATTTCCCAGGCCACCCTCACCGGGGTCCCAGTTTTCCAGCCCTCTTGGGTTCTCCTGAGGTCCTGGGAACTGACCCTGTGCTGACCCTTAGGCTCCAGTAGGCTAGAAGGGGCAGTCACGTGGGCTGCCTGCAGGGGGCAGAAGTGGGACAGGGACTGAGGGACAGGGACCCGCAGACTTTCTGAAACTATGGAAGGACAAAGAGGGTGGGCAGCTGGAAGTGTTGGGCCAGGACGCACAGCGGCATGGCGGTCTCAGCGGGGTCTAGGCAGCATAGCCAAAGGCTGCAAAAGAGGAGGCGGAAAATGGGGCTGCAAGACGTGGCAGGAGGGGGCCGCCTTGCACTCTCGCTGCGCTCGCTTGGAGTGGGAGTCAGTTGGGGTCTGGACACGATAGTGCTCCTGGGTAGGGATCCAAGTTCGTGATGAACCCTGGGATAGTACAGGCAGTACAGGGGGACAGGGCCCCACTTCTTGGCCCTCAGGCTGAGCCCTGGGCCCCCGAGCCAGAACACACGCAGGAAATGGCCTGATTTGCACAGGAACACCAAATCCCTTGCAGCTGCAGCTCGGTGAGGCCAGGGCCACGGGCGGGTCGGCCATAGCCAGAGTCTTGACAGCTCAGAGGAGCCTGCCAAGGGGTCTGGGCTGCTGGCCGGGGGAGGGGGTGTCTTTCCCAGGCCAGAGGCCCCCACCCCACCCTACCCCAGGAGAGCCGCCCCCTTTCAGTTCCCAGAACGGGGCCCAGCTGTGGAATAGTGAGGGGGTGAGGTCATGGGGAGGAGGCCCCTCACTCACATCCTGGGGCTGGCGGGGAGGGAGGAGGCAGGGAAAGGGGCCCCAGAGGCCTCCTTGGCCTCCGCAGCTGGGTCAGAGGCTAGGTGCTTACAGGGTCTCTCCCCTAACATGGGGCTTGAGGAAAGATGCCTGGAGACCCCTACTCTGCACCCACACTGTTCCCAAGCACTTGCCCAGGGAAAGCTAAATGGGACTGGTCTGGGGGGAAGCAGAACCCACAGGGAGTATGTTTCCAGAAAACACACCTTGGCCTCCAGCCAGGGCCAGGCCCGGCACCGTGTTGTCGGGGTGATGTGGAGGAAAACAGTAAATAGTGAGGCTGGGGCAGCCCCAGAGGGAGCCTGGGAGGGGATAGGATCATACGTTGTCATCCTCTGTTCCCGAGCCTTGTCCTTACATGCTTGAGGGTGACAGCATGTGCACGTGTGTGAGCATGTGTGTGCGAGGGCATTATGTGAGTGCCCGTGTGGGCACATGGAGATGTGTCCACCTTGTCCAGGTACGAGCTGTATGTGTCCCTGTACTCAAGTGCAAGCCAAGCCCAGCTGCCTCCTCTATGGCTTTGCACATCAGTGGAGGGCCACAGTGACCTAGATTCTCTGCCCCACGAATGGACAGTTGTGTCTACACTACACTTGTAGAAGCTGCCTTTCTGCTTGGTGGAGCAGGAGCAAGGCCATGGTCCCAGTGAGTGAGACCCTGCCAGGGGTTCAGACCCAAGGAGTTTCTGAGCCCTATTCTCAGGCTTATACAGCCTCCTGAGTGTACACACACACACACACACACACACACACACACACACACACACACACACACACGATTGACACATGCAACTCCATGCATACAGACTCAGAAATGGGAATAAATCCACTCCCAGGAGTGTCTCCCCACAAGGTGCCTCAGAGGCATACACTCTGCCCTGACATTCTTTTGGAGGTGCTACTGATTTGTGTGGGTGCAGGGAGAGAGCCACAGCTCTCAGAGCTGAACTTTACCAGGTAGAGTTGAGGAGCAGCCCCCCCAACCCCCACCACCCTCCTCCCTCTCAGGCTAGTGAGGGAGCCAGGAGGCCCTCGGCATCTGCTGGTGATGGGAGCCAGGTGTAGGGAATTAAGGGGCTCGCTCAGGCCGGGAGTTGAAGGCCCTTTAGAGGCTGAGGCTGAGGCAGGCAGCTCGGCTGCGGGGCGCAAGGCAGGAGCTAGCGGGCGGGCAGATTGCATAGCTAGAGTCCCATGTGGCTGCCGCAGGGGGGAGTGGGCCTCCTTCTGGAGCCTGTGGAGAGGCCTGGCTTTCGTCTGAGAGGCTTAGGGGAGACCTGGAGAGATTAGATCATGTGCTGGCAGGGCCTCCTGGCCAGAGGACTGAGGCCCAGAGGGGAACGGGCTGTGGGGTCATTCACCGGACATTTCTTGGGGAAATAGGGAGACCCCAGCAGGGAGACCCAGCCCTAAGCAACCCAGGCACCCTGGACCTAGGGCAGTAAGTCCTGTAGAAACAGAGACCCTTCCTCCCTCCCCTCCCTTGGTTCCAGTGAGCTGTGGGGAGGACGTGTGTACAGGGTCTGCAGTGGGGGCTGGTTAGCAGCTGTTTGACGTCTGCTGGTTTGCTGGGTAGGGGCTCTGATCCCCAGGCCCAGGTCAACCTATGTCTTCCCCAGAACATCCCCTGGTCTGGGAAGAGAAATTCCAAGGGACCTGAGTGTCAGAGCACTCTGAAAGGAGCACCTATTACCTGCCTCAGTTTCTCCACGATTGAGACATCCCAGAGATACTCTACAGAGGACCCTGAGATGAGGGTGGAATGTTCTGCAGAGCCTCTCAGCTATGGACTGGCCAAATACAAGGTGGAGGGAGGAAGGGACTGGTTGAGGACAGGGAGTTTCTGGCCTGGCATGTCAGGGGCAGGCCTCTTAGCCCTTGACTTTGTGTGTCTTCCAAATTCTTTAGGAGGGTCCCAGATGGGTGATGTGCCAGTAGCTGCCAGTCTGGTGGCTCTGGCCTCTGTTCTCTCTGTATTTTCCAAGTCCTCCTGGGTCCCCAGCTGGAGCCAACTTGGGGCTTAGGATAGGTCCAGAGAGGTGGTCAGCAAGGAGGGGACAGTTGGTCATCAACCCCAATGTTGGGTTACTTGAGGCCTAAGTGAATGCTGGTGGGCACATGGATGCTCAGTTGTGCACAGAACTCTGGGACTGCCCTCTGGGCTAGAGCCGTTGCACAAATACTTACTGTGACATCTAGTTGAGAGGAAACTGAGGCCTGCAGAGCTGACCCAGAGACTGGCCAGTGGCAGGGTCTGTCTACCACTCTCACTGAGTGGCGCCATCTCAGCCATGGTATGATTGTGCCTTTGTTGACCCCCTCCGCCCCCCGACCTCAGGCTCACCACTCAATGGCACGTAGAAGACACAGAGGAGGCAGCTCGTGAGCAGCGCCGACGGGAGCGACAGAGGCAACTGAAGGACCAGGACCAGAACCAGGACCAGAACCAGGACCAGGATGAAGGTGGCCATTCCCCAGAGCTGCTGGGGCAGGAGGCACGGTAGGGCACAAGGTCCTGGACCCCTCTTTCCTGCCTGGGGCCTAGACAGGGTACATGCTAGAGGTCAGGTCCTGAGCTTGGGGGGGTCACAGTGCAGGAGTTGGAGAAGAGGACCGACTCTTGTGGTCAGCCTCTGGTGACCATGTCTGTAGGACACGGACAAGTCAGAGGGGCCACAGAGCCATGTGAGATGGCCCCCTCCCAGCCAGCCACCAGAGGCTCTGACTCAGGCTCTGGACACCCTGCCTGGCCCCAGCCCTGGCTTGGACTGATGGTGACCCCAGCTATGAGGCCCAGGCCCCCGAGCCCCCCGCCCAAGCTCTGAGCTGCCGGTGACTCATGGAGGCCACATCCAAGTTGGCGGCCACGGGCCGGCTCGTTTCCTCCTCGGGCCCAGGAGGCCTCCGCGGCTGGGCTGGGCTGTTTTTCCAATAACGTTCCCCTTCCTCCTGGCCCTGTTTTGTTCCATTTTCTCCGAGTCAGCAGCTTTGGGCGGGGTGGGTTGCCATAAGGGTCATGGCCTCTCAGTCAGATCCTCAGTTACTGGGCCCTTCTTAGCCCCCAGCCCCTTTTGCCAAGTAGCCCACCCTGGTGCTCTGAAAAGCTTGTGAGAAGCAACTTGTGGGGAGATCAGCATTGGGGAGCCCCAGACTGATGAAGGAGGCATAGTTCTGTCTTTAAGGAGCCCCAAGCTGATAGAGAGGCTCAGCCCTGTTCTCAGAGAGCCCCAACTGATGGGGGGAGGCATAGTCCTGTCCTGTAGGTATCCCAGATTGACTGGGGCGGCATAACTGCCTTCAGGAAGTCCCAAAGTGATGGGGAGTCATAGTTCTGTCCTTGGGGAGCCCCTGACTGAACCCCAGACTGATCGGGGAGGCACAGCTCTGTCGTTGGGAAGCCCCTGACTAATGGAGGAACCATAGCTCTGCCCTCAGAGAGTCCCAGACTGACTTGGAAAACACAGCTCTGTCCTCAGGGATTCTCTGACCATAGAGAGGCAAAACCTAGCCATGGGTAGCCTTCTCTGAGGTAGATAAGGGATCCCACACTTGGAGCTAGGTCCCAAGGGGCTCAGTCAACATGGGAGCTAGCTCTAACCCACCTCTCCTTCTCTTCCTTTTAGCCTGAAGACTTCTGAGGGCCCTGAACTTGATGAAGATGAGGGTTTTGGTGACTGGTCCCAAAAGCCAGAGCAGCAGCAACGATGGGTGGTTGAGGGAACCATGGATGGCAGTGCACTCCCTCACAGCAAGAGTCCAGCGGGGGACCAGGCAGAGGACAGGCAAGTGGGGGTCACACCTAGAGGTCAGGCTGCTGTGCAGGACTCCAGCTCTCCCTGAGCCATAGCCCTGAGTCAGGGCTATAACCTCTGCTTTCCCTTACCCATCGGCCACCCCCACCCCAACTCACACAAATGCCCAGAGGTTATGAAGGGAGAGAGAAGGAGCTAGATGGCAGGGTGGCCTGTGAGGGGCTGCAGGGAGAGAGTGGTGAGGACATTACATTCCTGGGCTCCCTGGGGCTGTGGGCCCCATCCCGACCAGCTGTGGCCAGCTGGGGGGGCCGCCACATCAGCACACAGCTGCAGCCCACTGACGTAATGCAGGCGCTGCAGCCCGAGGCCGCCCGCCCTCCCCAGGCTGGCCGAGCTCCATTCCCACGAAGGGGAGCAGGTATTTCCAGATGTGCGCCTGCGAGGCGGCCCAGGGGACACACTTTCCAGATGTGAGAACGTGTGTGCCTTTCTGAATTGGAGAGAGTGGGGGTCCTTAAGCCCCCATGGGTGGGTGAACAAGGGGCCTCTACTGTGGAGCTTTCTCTCAGGTCAAGGCCAGGGCCCATCAGGCCTGGGTAGTGTAAACCCCCAGCCCAGCTCAAGAGCTCCAGGTTTGGGGATCAGGGCCCATTGCCTTGAGTGGGTAGGAGCCAGAGGCTGAGCTGTTCGCCTCCCTGATCCAGCCCCTTAGAGGCCCCTGGGCCAGAGAGAATGCCTGCTCAGCATTTACCCAGTTCATGACCTTCCTTTCCACCTCACAACCAGCTCCCGTACCCCAGGAATCTCCCACCTATCTGGGGCCCTGGTCCTGGCCTGCCCACTGCCAGTCTTAGTTTCTCCTTTGTGCCTGTGGATGTCCTGTCCACTCTGGGTCTGAAGCGAGTAACTGCAGCCCTGCCTGCTGCTGGCTTTCTTCTCTTGCTCAACAGCAGGGGGCACTTTTGCTCTTCCAGTTTTCACTCACAGTCTCCCCACCCCCAAACCTGCCTGGCTTCCTAGCTGCCTGGAGGCCAGCTCCTGAATGGTCCTTCTGTGTGGCTGCCGCTGGCTCGGACCCTAGCCCACCTTGGGCGGTGGGTCTGGGTCTTGGCTGGCACATATACTGAGGGGCCTGAAATCATGGAAAATATAAGAATTTACCGTCTTCTACTCCAGGTTCAGCACAGCTCAAATGAAGACTAACATTCTGCCACCCACTAGCTGGCCACCCCTTCCCAAGGCCCTCTCCTCAGTCATGCAATGCCTTTCCTGGTCTCCTCTACCAGCTGACCCAGGCCCCAAAACAATCAGGGTCCTACCCTACCTCCCCTCAATGTCCTGTTCTGCTAATCCACTTGCCCACATGCTGAGCAAAGCAGGAGCCCTGGAAAGCTGGCCTGTGGGAGGGGGGTCTAATGTCAGTGCCTGGGTGGCCTAGTACAGCGGAGACCAGGCAGTGGTTACTATCTTCAAAGGGGCCTTGGCCTTCCATACAGATGCCCTAGGAGACAGGGCTGGTTCTGAAGTCCTTAGATCTCTTCTTCAAAGAAGCTGAGGTCTTAGGAGTCCTGGGTTTCAACTCATCTGACTGTCTCCACTGTACAGATGAGGAAATTGAGGCTTAGAACCAAGTGATCAAATGACCTTTGAGTGATTAACTTTATCTCTCTTTCTACCTCACAGGCCTTTCCAGAATGCCTATGAAAACCAGGCCCATGATGACAATCTACCCCAAGCTGATGTCCACTTGGAAGGATTGTGCCTGAGCCAGGGAGAGCCTGGCTCAGAGAATATCGCTGAGGACTCCAAGGAGGCAGAAGTGAGGGCCATAGTGGAGAAGGGTCTGCAATCCTCTGTGGGCCTTCTGGACTTAGCACCCCAGACCCTAGACTTGAGTCTTTCCAGGCCACATTCTTGGAGGGTGGTGTGACTGCTGACCGACCCTCTGGGCAAGTTCCTCCTGCATTACCGGGAGATACTTTCCTGCAGCTGGGAATTCCAAAAGTGTAGCAAGTCAAAGCCAGACAGGACCTGAGGCTCCGGGAAGGGAAAACCTCTGCTCCAACAGGCCCTGGGTGGGGCAGAAGGGATACAGGGAGGGGTCACCTGAGCAGCCTTGGTTTCCTATCCTAGCACCAAACAGGTCAACAAGCCAGGGCCCCCAGCCCTGTGGCCTTGGAGGGGACTGCTGACCTGAGCTCACCTCCCTTGAGTCCCACCACTAAAGTAAGTGAAGCCTGAATGCCACTCTTTCTCTCCTAGCTCATGTCCGCTGTTTTCTGTCTGTTCCCTACCTCAGCATCCCAGCACCAGTAAACCCTTGTCACATGAAAGTGTGGCTCCATCAGTGGTGGGCTCACTGGGGTGTGGAGTTGTGGGCCTTGCTCTGGCTGCGTAAGGCCCATTCCCCTGTATACCCTCCACAGCTGGCTGATAGGACCGAGTCCTTGAACCGCTCCATAAAGAAGAGGTGGGTCTGTATGCTTGCCAGGATTCTCCAAGAGTGTGTTGGAGAGCCACTGAGGGTAGAGATGGGGGTCCACAGAGCTTCAAAAAGCACTGAGGGTGGGCTCAGAGGGTGGCATAGAGGATGGTTGGTGGAGTGGAGGAATAGTGGATAGAGGTATGTTTATTGAAGGGATGGGGGTTAGAATGGGAGGCAGCAATGGGCTCACACCATCTTCCATCTTCAGCAACAGTGTGAAGAAATCCCAGCCAGCCTTGCCCATCTCCACAATTGATGAGCGTCTGCAACAGTACACCCAGGCCACTGAGGTGAGGGGGCCCAGCCCCTCTGAAGCGGTTCTCCATCCCTCCTTCTTCTATCTAAACAACACTCCCTCCATCTCAATGCATGCCCATCAACCAATGACCTTCCCTAATTCTCTGTACATCACACGCCCTGCTCACCAGTGCCCCTCTCCCCAAACACCTCCACACAACTAACGTGCCTTTGTTCTGACCAATATCCCTCCATCTAATCAGCACTCCTCCATCCAGCAATGCCCTTCCACCCAACTAGTGTACCTCCTTTTGTTACCCCACGCCTCTCATTCCAATCAACACTCATCCCTTCACTTAGTACCCCTCTATCCACCATCTGTCTACCCCACAAACCCTCCTCCATCTCCCCCACATTGCTCTACCCAACCGACACCTATATCCAACTATCCCCCACCTCACCAACTGCTGCTCCATCTAACCCTTGCTCTCCATCTCCTCCAGTCCTGTGCTGTGTGACATGACGCCCTGTCCCCTGTGGACTTCAGAACCAGGTGTGGCTCTCCAAATGAAGGGCGGAATGTCTAGTTCCAACCCTGCTTCAGGAAAGCCTCCCAAAGAAAATACAAAGATGAACATGAAATCTAGGGGGACCCTCCGATGTCTATCATGCTGACTGTCCGCTAAAGCTGTCCTGGTCTTCTGTCTCCTGTGCAGTCTGCTGGATGGACCCCCAAGCTATCCCGTCAGGCCTCTATAGAACTGCCCAGCATGGCCGTGGCCAGTACCAAGAGTCGGTGGGAGACAGGAGAGGTACAGACTCAGTCTGCAGCCAAGACCCCCTCCTGCAAGGTAGGATCCCTCCGTGCTCAGGCTGGGCTGGAAGGGCAAAGTGTAGGAGGTTAGCCATTGTGGGGCACCCAGGGTGAATTATTGGTTGACAGAGTGGAGGGGCCACTCTGTGGATGGCTCATGAAGAAGGCCATGTCAGCTTGGTGAACAGGCATGATACCTTCCCTCCATCCCTGTTGAAGCCAATTTGGGAAGGTTCTCCACCACCTAGTTAGGAAAATCCAGGTAGAAGCGAAGAGCCCCTTGGCCAGGATTTGCCACATAATAGCTCCCACTCTGCCCCCAGGATATTGTAGCTGGAGACATGAGCAAGAAAAGCTTGTGGGAGCAGAGAGGAGACACCAAGGCTTCACCTACAATCAAGGTAGATCTCCTTGTGCTGGGCACAGGCTGGGGTGGGGGCAAAGATGGCTTCCCCTGAGTCCCAGAGAGTTTCCTGGAGGCTCTAGCATCTCCCTACTATCACTGTCCCCTTGATGCTTGGTCTCCCCCAACAGAGCACCCCATCTGGGAAGAAGTTCAAGTTTGTAGCAACTGGACATGGAAAGTATGAGAAAGTGCTTGTGGATGAGGGCTCAACACCTTAGGCCATGCATCTCGGTGAGTTCAGGGCAGTGACCAGACCATGACAAAATGGACCATCCTGGGGACATGTTGGCACAGACAGGATCTACTTGTCCTACTTGCTCCTGGAGGGTTGAAGACCTGGTCTTAGAGCTAACCACATCCCAGGCCCACTCCATCTTCCTGGCCACAAGCAACCTAGAACTCTGTCCCCTTCGCTAGGCTCTCACATCCACTACTCCTAAGAGGCTCAGAATTCTCTGAGACATTTCCCACCACATCTAGATGGACTTGTCATGAAATCAAGGCCTGCTTGGCCATTTGTAGGCTCAGAGTTGGAGGAGGTAGATGGGGTTCAGCCTCTGGGAGTATTGGTTCCCACATATCAGGAAGCCAAAGGTCTGTAAAGGGAACAGCCTGACCCTCCTGCCCAGCTGAGGGCCACTGGAGAGTTCTGCTGCCCTCCCCATCCCATGAGGAACACAGAGGTGATTCTTACGTGGGCACGCACACATTTATTGGTGGCTCCATCCATAGCACCCATCACATCCCAGGTGGGGTGGCCAGCCTGACTTCTGCTTTCTTCCTTGGCCAAGTCTTGCTGTGATAACTATGGTTAGAGGCCTCTCCTGGCCTCTCCAGGTTCCTTTCCTCATGGCTGATGGCAGATCACATCAATGAGGTCTCTCTTAGTGCCTGATCCCAACTTCTCAGTAGCCCTCTGGCTTGGCTTTTCTCCCAACCCAATGCTAAGGATGCCTCTCCTTACCCAGTTGTTGAAGTCTGGCCATGACCAACAATGACCCCTTCTCTTTACTCCCCTTAGCAAGCCCTAGCTGACAAGAAGCAGAGAGGCTGCAAATGAGGCCACGTTTCCACTGCCCGTCCTTCAAATTTCTGAACACCTCACATTAGAGTCAGGCCCTAGTGGGCCTGGACTTCTCTTCCTATAATTTTGCATCCACCAGACCCCTTGCAGGCAGCGTTGGTCACTATGACTGGCCCAGCTACTGGTGCTGGCTAATGAGCCCATCCCAAAACAAGAGGATATTTAAACCTCAGGTTTTGATAGCAGAAGGGAGGGAAAATGCCAGCCAGGCAGTGAGGAGGCAAGGGCCAGTCAATGGGCCCGTGCCTTGACTCGTCACACACACACTCACACATTTGTACTCTCTAATTCACTGCTACACTGATACGTTCCATCCTCTGTTTCCCTCCATGTCCCCAAACTGCTTCCTCCCCCAGCCACATGCTCCTGACTTTATCCACCTCTCCCACTTGTTCTTCCTGCTCCTGTCACCTGACCTACATTCATCCGACAGGTCCTCTCAGCACCTAGCATCCAGTACCCAGATTCTATGGTCCTAATTTCTGCCCGGAGTTCCATTGCACTTGAACTTGTAAGAGCCATAGCCTTCCCATGAGAGCCTCAGCCAGTCTCTGTCCATTCCACAGTCCTGGATCCCAGAGGCCACTTTGACCATTTCATTGGAGCTTCCAGCCAATGGCTGTCCGGTTGAAGTTCTTGGGCTGGGGACTCCGATCTAGGGTAGAGTGGAGACTAGGAGGGGGACGGACAGCCTCCTGTAGCTTCCGGGCGTTGAAACGGGGCCGGTACAGAAAGGGTAGACAGCTGAGGCCAGCCAGGGGACGTTCCCCATCCCTAGGCCCCACAGGGTTACTGTTGCGGGATTCAGCCAATGACATGCGGTATAATACAGCATCCCACATCCTCGAGGCCCTGGTGGCAGGGGGCCGAGGGCCAGCTGGGGCAGACACCTCTTGCTGTTTGGCCTCCAGGATTGGCTCTGGCCCTGGAAATGGAGGCTCCTTTGCCTCCTCTATCAGCTGCTTCTTCAAACGTGTCCAGCCACTGAGTCGGGGCTTGGGTGCAACTTCAGGAACAGGGCATGGGTGTGGGCCTGATGACGTAGTCTCAAATGAGGCTCCTGGGGGGCTAGACACCCTCTTGGCTTCCGCAGAAGAACCTGCCATGGATGGCTCTTCCTGGCACCCTGCTTGAGGGACTACAGGGGCTGGACTGTAAGGTGAAGGTCCAGGTGAGCGGTAGGTGGGAGCTATAGGCACCACCACCCTGGTGCCAGCCTCCCTGGCCGCTGAGGCCTGGAAACTGGGCAGTGGTCTTGTTACAGGGAGCTCCTCAGTCCCAGGACTGGCTGCCTGGTCTCCAGCAGGCAGAGGACGAATATGGGCCACTGGGATCAGAGGTTGAGTGCAGGGGAGACCCAAACCTGTATCTCCATCCACAGCTATCTTGGGAGAGTCAGGGGTCCCGGCACGTGGAGATGGTGACAGCTGGATGTGGACCTGGGTCATGTGGGTGCCTCCTGCTGCAGGAGCTGAGACATGAGCAAACCCGCTCAGGGGTCGGGCAGCTTCTGGGGCTGAAGTTTCGAGTCTTAGAGGGGCCTTGAAGTGAGTGGCCAGGGCTCTACGCTGGGTGAGGCTGAAGGAGAAGGTGGACCTCTGCAGTGGTGAGGCCACGTGATGGATGACAGGGGTGTGGGGGGAGCGGGGCAAGGGGGCCACTGTGTGTGGGGCCTCAGAAGCGTGTGGGGCCTCAGAAGCATGTGGGGCCATGGTCTCCAGATCATGGCTGGCCTCACTCACAGGAGACAGGGAAGTGCGGAAGGTCCCCGGTGGGGTGAGGGCAGTCCCTGTCATCTTCTTCCGAGCGGCTTTTCTCAGAAGCTTCTGAAGGCGCTGGTTGTCCTTTCCTGGCTTGGGCAGCAGAGGTGGTGGGGGTCCAGGGGGACCTTCAGGTCTGGGGCCACCTGCCTCCAGAGGCATTGATGCAACTGAGATGAGCATTTCTGGCCTTGGGATGAGGGAGAGACATCATTAGGACAGCCGTCCTCCCCTCCCCTCCCCTCAGGTGGGGCTGAGAACACAATCTCTCATTCTAGAAGGATAAGGGTATGGAGGCCTGGCTTCAGGGAAAACCCCTTGCTCAGCTCCTAGTAAGGGATAGATGACAAGGGCTGGAACCTGCTTCCAGGGTTCTGTATTCTAAAAACCCAAAACCGACCCACCTGTTATAGCCTAGGACAGGGCAAGCAATGGTGTCTGTAGGGCAGGATGTGGGCAGAGAGACCCACTGGTGAACTACGAGCTGGATGCCTGTGCCTAGCCAGCTTCTGCTTACAACAGAGGATGGAAAGAGCAGCAGGCTGCCCGCAGACACGTGAGGGGCGCCATGCGGTCGCTGGCCCAACCACAGGCGTGTCCATCCACTGAGAATCAGTGGTGAGGGGTGGCGGCCAAAATGTTCTGGAAAGCTGAGGCTTCATCCTCAGAGGTGGATTGGCCGGAAGGTAGGGGCAATTTTTGCTGAACTATGCTGAATGGGATATTCCCACAGCCCTTCTGCTCAGGGTGGTCTTGGCCAAGCCGCCTGCCTTGGTTTCTGGGCGCCACGTGTTTGCAAGGACTTTGACAAATGATATTTGGGCAGAGCTGGAGCAGTCTGGTTTGTGGGGGTTGAATCCTTGAGAGGGGGCTGGGAGGGGTCTGCCTTGGCTTGCTCCCAGCTGCTGGCTGCTTGGAAGGAGAGGAATCTAAGACTCAGGCATTAGCTCAGGGGGCTGGATCAGTGAGTAAAGAGCATCTCTTCTACCATGAGCCTGGCCTGAGTTGGTCCAGACCCAGGAGAGGGAGTTCACTCTGGGAAGCAGGTCTCCTAAGTGGCTACTTATGAGCAGGAGTTTTGTCTGATGATGGGAAGGGGTGTGACAGAGCCTGGTTGTCACTAGGAGGATGGGGTGGGGAGGGCAGCAGAGGGCAGAGACTGTGCAGGAGAAAGGCAATGGTTTCTTCTCCAACCCTGTGTATACCTCAGCAGGTGGAGATGAGCGGCACCCACCACATTTCCAGGGAAGACTACGGATGTCACCTCTAGCCCTGGCCAAGAAGTCACTTCCTGTTGCAAGCCTGGCCTGTTCCTGTTCTTCCAACCATCCTGCTGTAAACTGCCTTTTGCTCCTGGACCCTCCAGCCTCTGTTCCATCCCATTCTCTGACCTTTCAGCTCTGTCTCTTCACATAAGTTAAAGGGACCAACCCCTAGAGGGGCCCAGAGCTCCCAGGGAAGGATGGAGCAGGAGAGAGGGCAGGCTACCTGGCCAGAACAGAGAAACATCTGTCCTGTGCTGAACACATGACTCTGCATTCCTCCTGCCCTGCCTGCAGATCTTTTGTTTTATGTAATAAAGCTCCTCCAATGTCCCCTGCACACTGTCTGTCCTCTGCTTGCTAACAAAGGAAGGTATATGGGAGCAGGGAGGCCAGGACAGAAGCATTACGGTGTGCCTCAGAAGGGCTTCATCTATGGGCCAGCTCAGCATACACCAGCTCTAGGGGCAGCCATTCTGTCCTGTCTCATGGTATTACAGAGCCTCAATTCCCAGCATCTGGAATGTGGCGTGTCCCAAGTCAGGATACCACCAATGAGTGTGGTTCACATTCACCTTCTAGAACATTGAGAATATCCTCCTTGCCTGGGCCAAATAAACCTCATAGCACCACCGAGGACAAGTGCCACTGCAGGTCACCTCCCCCACTTCTCAGCACTCAGGTGCTCAGTGAGGGTTTGGTGATAACAGATGGATGGAGAGACAGATGAGTGGGTAGGCAATGGGTGGATGGATGGGTGATGGTTGATCATTGGGTGGGCAGATGGGTTGATGGATAGATGATCACTGGTGGATAAAACATGTTGATGGGTACATGTTGAATGGACAAGTGGATGTATGGATGGTTGATAAATGTATAGATGGGTGGTGGATAGATGGACAGACTGACTAATGGGTACATGGGTGAGCGGCTGGAAAAGTGAGTGGGTTGTTGGATGAGTGGATAAATACATGGGTGGCTAGGTGGATGAGTGAAGAAATGGGTGAATGGATGGACGGATGAACAGGTAAATGAGTTATGGATGGGTAGATGGATGGGTGGGTAGATGAATGAGTAGGTAGATGGATGTTTACATGATCAGTGGATAGATGGATGTATAGTTGGATGGATGCATTGAGTGGAAGGAAGAATGGTGTAGTCAAAAGGGCGAACAGATAGACGAATGGGTGGAAAGATGATAGTAAAAAAAGAGAAGAGGAAAGGAAGGAAAAGAAGTAATGAATCTGTCAAGCCCACTCCTATCGGAGGCCATGGGAAGGTAGGGAGAGAGGCCCAGGATGGCCCTGCAGCTCCAGGGGCTTTCAAGATTCAGGGGCAGAGGAGAGGCATGTCCTGGGAAGGAGTAGTCTGCAAAGCTGTTCCCACACTCTGTGACTCCAGGCTAAGCCCTCTGTATCTCTGGCCTGGGTGAGCCTGTCTCTGACATGTGGGATTAGCCTTTGATGTAGAAAGGGTGCAACCATAGCTTTCTAGAAAGCATGAGAGCCAGCTAGGACTGGGACATGCTGAGCCTCCTTCAAGTTATCCTGATGTTCCTGACCCTAAGGACACCAGAAAACAAGAACTCTGTCTGTTTCTCTTGGAATTCATCTGGTCCTGAGCACAGAATTGATGCATGAGACTGAATGATTAGTGGTTACAAAGTATGTGAATGGGAAACAGGTAGTCCAGGGGATATCCTCCCCAGAGGATCCCTCCCCTTGCCAGGCCTACACTAGGCCTGACACTGAGTCGTGTTGCCTCTAGCTTTTTGGATCTCTTGGTCTAATTCTTTTTTAAAAAATATTTTATTTGTTCATTTTCAAGCTGAGAGAGAGAGAGAGAGAGAGAGAGAGAGAGAGAGAGAGAGAGAGAGAGCACACCAGGGCCACCACCCCGTGGGTCTGGCTTATGTGGGACCTGGGTAATTGAACCTGGGGCCTTAGGCACTGCAGGCAAGTGCCTTAACCGCAGAGCCATCTCTCCAGCCCTCTTTGTCTAATTCTTGACCTAAGCTTGACCATGAATACTCAGCCACTCAGAGCCTTGGCTTTCTGAAGGCTTCGAATTCTGCCTGCCCTGTGAGCACAAATGGAAACTTCAAGATCAGGAGACATGGCTACTAAGAGAGGGAGGAGATGGCGCCCGTCCCTCCCACCTACAGCCTCACTTCAGCCCAATCAGGACTCTCCTGCCCTTTCTACTCAGTCAAGATGGCACGGTGACTAACCACAGCAGGCACAAGCTGCAACTGGACACCAAGCACAGGACCAGGGTGGGCACACCAAGCAGCAGAATGCCCATCACGACATGCTCCTCTGAGCTGCCCAACCTCTCAGCTTATTCTCGGGAGGAGGATTCAGGGCCTGTGCCCAGTACAGTTCCACTCAGGCTTACTCCGATCTCAGGTGTAGAGCTTACCCCATGTCGCAGCACTGCCCACCCTGATGTGGAGCACAGGGTAAGGCCCCTGGCTAGAGACACCTCCATCTGCCTGCCTGCCTGAGGGGCAAAGAACTACTGCCTCCTTCTCCAGGCACTCCTCGCAGCCTCACAAGTAGATGCCCCATACCTGCAGAGCCCATCCGCGAGATTTTCTAGAAGCAGGGGTGGATATCAGACATGGGCAGCTGCTCCTAGATGGGAGGGGCTGTGTCCCAAGTGCCATGTCAGCTGCTCCTGTCCTTGGTCGAGCAGAACCAGCTTCAGTGGGTGGGTCATCCAGGGGCACTGGGTAAGGCTCCAGGGTCCAGCAGCTCCTTTACTCCCACTCATGCCGATTGAGAGCCTATACCCACCTCACCATCCTGGGTGTCACTCACACAGGCCCTCAGAGCCCCAGAGAATGGAGTGGACATTACTCACAGCCTCCTCTGCTCCCTAGGCTCAGGGCAGCATTCACTGACTTTGAGGAATCCTACCACCACCACCACCACCACACTGGGTCATCCCAGTGGAAAATCATTCCCCCTCCCAACAGACTTTGTCTCTGTCCCCCACCAGGGTCTTCCAGTCCCCTCCCCAGTTCCTCAAGCAGCCTTCTGCCCATTTCCTCTTCCTATCCATTTTCAGCCAGACTAGGCGAGACCTGGTGTGGATTACCTGCACAGGTCCTTGGTGGCCGGCTGCTGCTGGTCCAGCAGTGCCCACTCTATGCTGTCCTGCTCCACCTTAGGCCTGGTGCCCTGAGGAGGATGTGGCTGTTACCCAAAATAAGACCTACTCTGTCCCTCTGACCTCACCAAGAATACCTGCCAAAGGCTCTCAAAGCGGGCAGCCATCCTCCCCTGCTGGTCAAGTAGGACCACTGCAGAGCAGGTGGCATGCGCTCCTACAAAGCTCTACGAACTCCCACTCCTCCTGGGCATGGACTGCTGGATGCAGGGCTTCCCAGGCCAGGCTCCAACAAGGCCTACAGTCTGGACCCCATCCCCAATGCCTATTGTCTCTATGCATCTCATCTGCGGGGGTTTCAGCCGTGTTCAGTGGAGTCAGAGGAACAGGTCTAAGAGGGGAGGTCAGCCCCACTACAGGAGAGATTTAGAGGTGCCCAGGTGCCAACTTGGGCCTTTACAGACTGCATAGACACCAATAGCTAGAGAACTGGCAAGAGTTGGCCAGGTATCCATGACATGTGGGACCTGTCAAGCCCACTCCTATCGGAGGCCATGGGAAGGTAGGAAGAGAGGCCCAGGATGGCCCTGCAGCTCCAGGGGCTTTCAAGACTCGGGGGCAGAGGAGAGGCATGTTCTGGGAAGGAGTAGTCTGCAAAGCTGTTCCCACACTCTGTGACTCCAGGCTAAGCCCTCTGTATCTCTGGCCTGTGTGAGCCTATCTCTGACATGTGGGATTAGCCTTTGATGTAGAAAGGGTGCAACCATAGCTTTCCAGAAAGCATGAGAGCCAGCTAGGACTGGGACATGCTGAGCCTCCTTCAAGGTATCCTGATGTTCCTGACCCTAAGGATGCCGGAGAACAAGAACCCTGCCTGTTTCTCTTGGAAGTCACCTGGTCCTGAGCACAGGCTCCCACTTGACATTGAATTTTGCTCTAAATTTGGCAGCTCCATGGACCTCACCAGCCATGCCCATCCCATGGAGTCTGGTAGGGTTGAGGGACTGGTATTGTAGTCCCAAGCTGGTCTCTCACCACTTTGGGCCTCAGTTTCCCTAGAAGTGATACCATCCAGGTGCATGGGGACCATCAAAGACCCAAGAAAGGCATCTGTGGTTGGATGGTAGCCCCTGAAGTCCTGAGGAAAGAAAATCCAGATTCTCAGGTTTGGACACACTCTGACCTGGTTTACTCAGAGCTGAGCAGGAAGCAGGCCCCTGGGCAGAGAGATGGCTTCTAGATCTCCGTCCCTTAACAGGGAGCCCGCAGGCTAACAGCAGAGGCATGATGTAGTCTCTGGAGGACCCTGCCACTGGGGGAGATGCTGGGGACAGAAGCTCTTTCAGGGTTTAATTTACTGTTTCTCCTTCCCTTTCATTTTGTTTGACCCAATGGCATCTACTTGAAGAAATAGGACTGGCTTCTAAGGAACGTGGGGGAGATGGGGGACAGGGACATGGTGACCGTCATTCTCTGGGCCTCTTGGCTTGTTCCTCTGATAGAGAAAGTAGGGTGAGGTGCTACGTGGAAGTAGACCCCTGTCCTGAGCAAAGTGTCTATTTCCACAGAATGCCTTTGGCAGAGGAGCAGGGGCCCAGGAAACTTGGGGTCCAGGATCCTGGGACCCCTACATAGGCCTGGACCAAGAGCAGCCCCTTGGTTCTATCCCAAGGCCATCCAATCCTTCCCTCCTCCTTTCCTCAGCCCATCAAGAATGTGCCCACTGTTGGGGGGTAAAAATAGCAGCTGACACCTTTCTGGGGGAGGCGGGGGCCTTGCCTCCTCCAAGCACGTCTCCTCCATCCTCGCCTCCTTCGGCCTCCTCCTCTGGCCATTCCTATACTTGGTCAGGGGCCTGCATGGGCACACCCTCACCCCCCCCATGTCCCATGCCCTGGCTACCCAGCCACTGGCCAATGGGCAGCTGGGGAAGATCAAATGTCACTATAACATGAGGCTGTGAGGCCAGAGGACAGTGACTGCAGCTGGTCCTGTCCACAGGGAACCCCCAGCCCTTCTCAGGCTCAACCACAGGTGGGTAGCATGGGAACAGTCTGCCCAGGGTGGGTGACTGTGTCAGGGCTGAGCTGCTCAGCATCTGAGGCCCATTCAGGGTCCTGGGTCCCATGCTGTCTTGCACATCAACTGGAAATATGGTGATTGCAGCCAGGCAGTTGGGATTTCTGACATGGAGCCATGATGTTGTCTCGGCCTTGGGATGACTCAGAAGACCCCACTCTAAGCCAGAATTAAATGCATGGAAGCTTTGAGGGGAGGCATGGTGGAAGCCCCCTCTAAGGCAAGAGCTAGAAAGAGATGGGGAGGAGGAGGCATGCAGGTGAGGACTTCCTGCTGTGAGCAAGCTGTATAGGGAACACCCTAGGGCTCTATGTGGGTCCCCTGAATGAAGTGGCTCCTTCTAGGAACCTGGGGTTCCCTTGTCACTCTGTAGAGATGTGGGTGTATCTCAGGTCACCCCAGAAGAGAATATGAAAGGAGAGATGTCAAGGCCCAGAATAGCCTTGTGCCAACTTTCTGGGTCCAAGTCAAGAGTGAGCAGGGGCCAGGCTGGGGCAGGACAGACGGATGGGAAAGTTTGGTCCTTCCCAGGAAGGTTGCAGTCCGCCTTGCTTTTGGCTTGGGAGGCACGGAGGCTTCCAAGAGGCCCTGTCCCACCCTTCCTTGCTCAGCCTTTCTGAAGTTCCCAGACTGGGCACCTACCCACCAGAACTTCCCAAGCTTTTTGGAGATCTTTGGGAATCCTGGGAAGAGATGGAGCTGGGAAAAGTTGACCAAAAGGGACCAACCCACAGTGGGGCGTGGTCAGGGTCTCACAGCAAGTGAGTGGTGGGGCCTCTGCCTACTACCTCCCTACCCCACTTGACATTTGTCACCTTTGAAGGAGAGAAGGATGGTGTGTGTCCCCAAGAAACCTGACCTCACAGGCTATTTTTATACTACCTCTCTGAGGACAGAACCTTATCCTGGACAACTGGTTTCTTTCTCAGCTGTCGACTTGCTGTCCCTGCCCCCAGCACCTTCCTTCTATCCTCCACAGACCAACAGAGACAGTGACCCAAGCACATGGGGTGGGGGTGGGGGCAGAGCAGGCCTGCTGAGCCTTCAAGAGCTCTGTGGAGGTGTAGGATCTCAGTTTCCCTTCCTGGAAGGGGGGCTCCTTGCTGCCTCACCTTGGAAGGGAGGGTGCAAGAATCTTCTCTGGGTGTCCCCGGAGTCGGGAGGGGAGCCAAGGGTGGCAGAGTTGCACCCTCCTCCCTCCACCCACTGTCTTGGGTTTCTGGACAAAGGCATCTTGCCTATTTCTGGACATCTCAGCTGCCACCATTCCCTTATATATCCTACCCCCAACCCCCACAGCATGGGCCACTAGGTTCCCTCCCTTGTCAACTGACAGGTGTGGGCCCTGCAGAGATCAGAGGTGGACAAAGTAGGGTGGGGCCCTGGCTCCAGCACCCATTCCTCACTCTTTGCCACCCCACAGAGGGAAGCCCCAGGGGGACACTGAGGGGGTCTGGGGTCTGGACACACCCCACTAAAAAGTAGAATCTAAGAGTGAAGGGGGTTCAGAGGGACTGGTAGAGACCAAAGAAAGGGGAAGTCCTGGCCGTTTGTAGCCAGAAGAGTCCCACCTAGGGGTTCTGAGATGGCCAGCCCTCAGCCAGGCAGCCTGGCGGAGGGACTTCCAGATATGTGTGGGTTAATTTTGCACAAAGCTTGATTTGCTCTGGGAAAATAATGTTATCAACAGGGCTTGGAAGTAGCTCCCACCTTAACACCAAGCTGCAGGGGCATTTTTAGCTGATGAATGGCTGTTTTCTTATACACCCTCCATGGGGGTGAGGGGGGGCAACTGCAACCATTGTTTTCAAATTATCTGTAATGTGTCACGAACTTTGTTTTTTACACCATGAGCCAACATTCTGATACAGCTGCTAGGGTGATCCCAGGTCCTGGCCACTGCAGGCATCTGTGGTGGCCGGCTCACAGAAGACCTCACTGGTCCTGTAGTTGGCATGACTGGATGCATATGTCTCATCCCAGGCACAGGACTGAGAAATTTGGGGTGTTGTTGGTTCAGTCTCCTCAGTACACATGTGCCAGACTCAGACAACCCACAGAGAAATCGCCCAAATCTGCCCTGATGAGCTCAAGATCTTGATGTTTGGTAGGAAAAGAAGGGAGATAAGAAGATGAAATAGCTTATGTGCCCTGTGATTTAAAGGACGGGTCCTCAGAAGATTGCAGGGATCAAAAATGAGACTTTGAGGTGCCTCACAAGAGACCTAGGCCCTCAAGAAAATCAGGGGCACAGCAGGGGGGTTAGGGCTCACTCAGGAAGTGGGGTTCTCACTGGGTGAGCTTCAGGGCTAGCTGGCTGAGGTTCGTATCTATCTGCCTTGGAGAAACTGGGTTTGGCCATCTTGGGGTGGTTCCCTAGCCAAAGACCATCAGCTTAGACCAGCAGGGTGTCCTCAGCGTCAAAGCCTCCTTTAGGCTCTCCGTAGTCTGGACAAACCTCTGTGTTCTGGGTGACACTCCATGGTGGATGGTATAGAGAGACTATCTGAGCAGAGTGGAGTGAATACCACAACCCTCCAACATCCCATCAGCTCTGAGAGTCCAAGCTCCAGGGTGGAAGGGAGGGGGCCTAAGTCTTGGGGAGGAGGGCTGAAAGGGTGCCAATGAAGAGAAACAAGAGTTGCCCCCCCGCTCAGTTCATGCATGTCACCTCTCAACCCCCGGCTCTGGCAGCACTTCTCAACAAAGGCAAGGACTGACTGTCCCCCTCTCTCCCCAGAAACCACCCACCGCCACCATGTCTGACGAGGAAGTGTGAGTACCCTTCCTGCTGGTTGAACTGATCCCTGACTTGAATGCAGAGGCTGGGGCCTATGGATGGCTGTCATATCACAAGCCAAGCTCATTACCTCTCTCTCTTTCCCTCTCTCTCTCTCTCCCTCCACCCCCACCACCCTGGCAGTGAACAAGTTGAGGGTGAGTGTACCACTGTTTTCTTTCTCTTTACTTCCATCTCTAGACAAAAGAATTCCCACCAGGGATGGGCTCCGGCTGTGGGGAGTACATGTCCCTTAGGAGACCTCACCTGAGAGTCCCAGATGAGCTAGATCAGCCAGTAGGCTTTGGAGACATCCCCTCCCCAACACTTTCCTCTAAGATGCTCACACTCACCCTGCCTATCCTGCCCATATTGGGGGCTAAGGCCTCACGGAGTGCAAGCATCTGGGCAGCCTCCCTGTTCCTGTCCCCTTCAGCCACTCCCATGGCCAGAGTAGGGCGTGGCAACCATAGGCACCTGATATCTCCTCAAGGTCTTGTCATCTCCTCCTTCAAGGCCACGCAGCCTCTTTGGGTTGAGGATCTTTGGTCCCTGGCCCTCGACAGCAAAAGCCATGGGCCCATCCAGACACAGTGCGGGCTGGGCCCTTGCTTCCATGCTAACATGGCTTCTCTCTTGTTCTATTTTCATGCAGAGCAGTACGAAGAGGAAGGTAACTCAGGTGGCCCTGGAGGCCCCTCAGCTGGCCATGCTTAGTGAAGGCCCTTTGAGTCCTCCCTGGGCTGACAATTAACTATCTACTTTCCTCATCATTAATATGCCTTTAACTATTAATCGTGTCATTACTTAATTAATGGTCAACCATTAATTAAATCATTAACCTCCCATCTTTTCAACTGATTAATAGACATTCATTAATCAATGAATTAATGAATGCCCTATGGTCACCATGTCCATGCTTTGTGACGTTGGATGGGGTCTGGTCATTGAAACTCACTAATTAATATTAAGGGTCTTGACACTGCTGTCTCTCAGAGTCTCTGCATCTCCACCTCACTGTCTCTGTGGATCTCAGCTTCTCTCCCAGCCTCTCACTGTTGCTGTCTCCCTTACGACTGGGTCATTCCATCTTTCTAGCTCTCTGTCCTCATCTCTGTTTCTATCTGTGTTTCTGACCCTGTCTGTCTCTGGTCCGATCTCTTTCTCTGTTTCTATCTCTGTCATTCTGTTTCTCTATCTCTATTTCTCTGTGTCATTCTGTTAGTGGGTGTCTGCTTCTGTTTGCGTTTCAGTCTGTCTCTCTGCGTCTATGTCCCTTTGTCTCTTTCCATCTCTCTCAAAAAATCTTCTCCGCTCTAATCTTGGGCATACTTGGAGACCCTCCCTGGTTCTGTCGTGCCTGGGCAGAGGACTGAGTGTGAGCACACCTGAGAGCTGGGCAGTTTGGCAATTCCCAGGCCTGGCAGCACTGCCAGGCTCCTGCTGCTACTTAGCTTGGGAAGACTTCATGCAGCTCACCAGGCAGGCCATCCTAGAAGTGCTGCTGGGTGCTATGTTTGAACGTATTTTGAAAACAATTGCTACCTTAACAACCTGAGCAAACATTTTTAGACCAGAAGGTGGAAAGGCTGGCTTCTGAGTAGGACATGACTCTGGAGACCACCTTTCCCCCTTATTGGCCAGCAGGGTCTTGTTTCCTTGAGGCCCCTTGATACCAACCTTGCTTCCTAACAGCTAGATGGGGCCTCCTGGGTCAGAAATGGGCCAAGGACACCGAGTTTTACCATCACACATGAGCTTTGTTCTTGGTCCTCACTTCAGAATTGGATAATAAACATCTGGTAATGGGATTTAAGGTGTAGGGGGCAGATCTGAGGAGGGGGGAGGATGACCCAGGCTCAGCTCTATAGCAGGGGCAGCAGTGTGTGGCCTTGGGGTAGCTGATGGAGCCCCTGCTGATATGGGCTAGGCATGGGGTCTGACTATTCCCTGGTCAGCCCAGGAGCATCCACGAGAGTCCCTGTCTCTAATATCTATCTTCCTTCCCTTTCCCTCCCTTTTGCTACCTCTCCACTGCCTTCACCCTCAGAGGAGGCCCAGGAGGAAGGTGAGTAGTTCCAGAACTTGCATACACCCCCCCAGCCTTACTGCCCCCTACATTCTTGCCCTCATGGCAACCATGGCATGACCTCCATGGGGCAAAGACCCCAGCCCTGCCTCTAAGGACCTGCTGTGTGTTCCTGTCTAATCCTCTCCTCTCTCCTCCCTACCACCCTACTACGCTCCCTGGCATTCCTCGGCCGCAGAAGTCCAAGAGGAAGGTACGAGGACACAGGACTTCTGGTCCCCATGTGGAGCCCGGGGTCTGGCTGGAGCAACATGGTTTTGGGGAGAGGGCATGGTAGCAGGGAGGCACCAGCCAGCCAAGGGGCCCCCCATGTGGCCCCCCCATAACCCACTAACCATGGCAAATGCTTGACCAAGGAGGGTGAGGACACCAGGGATCCTCCCCAAACAGCATAACTAGTAGCATCCCTGAGCCCCTGGTATGTGGGACCATGGGGTCCCCGCACGAAAGAAGGCAGCCTAGCACAGCGGCAGTGAGAGAGACTGAGAGCCACTGGTGGTAACTGACATCTTGGCCGGGTCAGGATCCCAAAGGCTTAGGTGTTTGAAGAGAATCAGGGGACAGAATCACGTGAAGCCAGAGTCCTTGCTGTCTGACTTGGGGTGAAGACAGGACATCTAGTATCCTAAGCCCACCCAGTCAGTGTCCCTGGTCCCTGGGTCCCCTATCGGCCCCAGGATGGATTCTATTCCAACTGTCTATAGGGTTTGTGCCAGTTTTTCCATACCTATCTCTGGGGTGGCAGGAGATGGGATTCCTAAGTAGGCATTGGGTCTGTTCCACTGAGGTCCAGTCTTGCTCAGACTGGAGTCTTCAACCAGGCTGTGCCCCTAGACAAGGACCCAGCTGCCCCAGAGTTCTGGAAATCCTGGTGGTTGGGGGGGCTGAGGGTGGACAGATAGTGGGTGGAGGAGTGGCCTCAGGGAATGACCACCATAGAAGCAAGATCCAGTGTCCCAACCCCACAGCCTTAGTTTCCCCACTTGTGAGGCAGGACAGGTTGAGGGTGGGCTCAGTTCTCCTTAGTGCGTCTTGTTCAAGAGTTCTGAGTAGACCCTAGGGTTTAGGGCATGGGGTCCAGGGTGTAAGTACCTTGGCTAATTCTGACCGTATCTTGCTCGCCTCTTGCACGCGCCCCACCCCTTCACCTCGAGTGGCAACGGGCTGTTTCCTTTTAACCTCGGATCCTTTCTCCTCTGACCTCTGACCCGTGGTTTTGCCTCTTGTTCCATGGCCCTCCTTAGCCCCTGAACCAGGTATGTGGCATGACTTCAATACCACGTGACACATGTGGCCATGTGGGGGTGCCAAGAAGGAACAAGAGGGGGCCGTGTAACCCTCTCACTCCTTGTCTCTGCTGTTCACCGACCCCTTCCCTCCCCCCACACTGCTCTCCACTCACTCATTCTCTCCTCCCTCCCTCTCTCCCCACCTGGTGCTGGTCCACAGAGGAAGTCCAAGAAGGTAGGTCCAGGTCCACCGTGCAACCACGCGGAACCCTCCCCTCTGTCCTCCTCCTTGTTCTTCTTGCCTGTCTCCTACCTTCTCTTTTTTATGTCCTCTCTGCGAGCTAAGCCGTACTGGCCTCTGGACTGGGGACAGAACAGAGTTGGGGAGTTAGCCTGTACTGATGGCCCAGGTGGCCCAGAGGGGGGGGTGTCCCCCCTCACCCCTATGATCCACTTCACAGCAATTACAGGCAGGGAGCCACAATGCTATCCTAAGCTACCAGGAATAAAGTGTGAAGTGTGGCCTGTCCTGGACCCACAGAGCAGGCCTATGGAAGATGGTGCTAGAGCAATCCATTGACCCGACTGGTGTGGTAGAGAGGAGCAGAGAAGAAATGACAGGGTAGATAGCCTCCACCCAAATACTAAGCCCGAGGGAGGAAAGTAAGGCAAGGTGAGGCTGAAGGGGGAGGGAAGAGTAAGTGGGGTGAGCAAAAAGTCAGGCTGAGGTCCAAGGTGGGCATGTCAGGGACTTGGAACAGCTAAGGGCCATGCATGCTCCAGAGCCATCAGTCAGGTAACAGCATTTCACCCACTGCCTGGGCATGAGCCAGACACACCCAGCAAGCATAAGGCGGGGGGGGGGGGGGAGAGCAGGTATCTACCCTCTCCATGCACACGCTGCCTTGGTCCTCTCAGCTCAGCCTGAGCCTGGACACAGATGGGCCATTTAGAAAGAAAGGGATGCACTGGAAGAGGGACTCAGAACTCTCAGCTTGAGTAGCTTGGAGAAACCACTGGCTCATCAGGCCACCCTGGGACCAGAACTGACACTGAGGGCTGAACAGATGGATGACAGGAGGGCAGAAACATGACACACAGGGAGCTTTGCTTCTCAGCTATGCAGCCAAGAAGTCTCTTAGAGGTCAGATGGTAGACTCTCGGAGTTAGAAGCACTTGTCCTCAGGGTTAAACCCATCAAAGTTCATGGCCATTGATGGGCATAGGTGGACATTCTGGCCTCAGACAGGCGCCATGGGCCAAGGCTGCAGATCCTGTATTAACGTAACTATAGAGGTCAACACAGGTACCCTGGGAGAACACTAACAAAAGTGACCTTGAAGGTAAAGGGCAGGGCCTGAGGAGCCATCCACTCAAGGCCAAGTGGCCGCTCCCAGCCTAGCTCCAGCCCCCAGGTACAAACACAGGCCAATGCCCTCCACTTACAGCCAGGCCATCCGGCTCCTTCCAGCAACCCCAGATAGAAAGATCCTAACTGGTTCCAGGGCTGGGGACATAGTAGCTCAGTTGGTAAGACACCCCAGACTCCATCCCCAACACCACATAAATCGGGCATGATATCAAATGCCCAGCACTCAGATGGAAGCAAGAGGATCCAAAGTTCAAAGTCATCCTTGGTTACATAGTGAGTTCAAGGCCAGCCAGGGATACACGAGACCCTATTTCCAAAAACAAACAAATAAAATAAAAAGACTTTTTCTAGTTCAGGCTCTGCATGGGGGAGGGAGGTAGTCTAGACCTTTGGGAAGGTATGGTCTCTGCCTCACCACCCGCGGCCCCGTGGCCCTGTGCGTTCCTGCCTCCGCTGCTCGCGTGGCCACTGCGCTCCTGCAGCTGCGCCGCTTTTCTCTTGCATGTGTGCTTATGCCCACGCCATGAAGATGTCATCGAGGAGGAGCGGGAGGAGGACGAGGAAGGTGAGGTCCGCCAGCTGTCTGCAGCCACAGCCCTCCCTCCCACCCCCTAGCCCCAATCGGGCCCACAGGACCCTTGGCTTTGGCCGGCTCTGCCCACCAAAGGTGGCAAGGAACCACTTGCCTGGTCTCTGTCGCTGGCACTCCAGCCTGCTCCCTCTTCCTATCCACCTGTCTGTATGTCTGTCCCTTTATTCCCTGGTGTGGGGCCTCAATGGCAATGTCGTGGCTTCGCATGCATTTACCACGCCAGGGCCAGGGCCAAGCTTCTGTCCATCTAGAGGTAGGAAGCTGGTCAGAGTGGGGACAAACCAGTATCCCAGCAGCCCCCAGACCCTAGGAGACTCCAGTTCTCCTGTCTTTCCTCCTTGTCTTCCCTCTTGGTCCTTGGAAGACATGGACTTCTAGCTGTGGTTTCTCCTTTTTCCTGTTCACCCTCACACTCTAAGTCCTCCTCAGAGCCCTCCCAGGGGCTTTCACAGGCATGGGATGGGGTCAAGGCCTTCTTGCTTCTAGAGGGATAGGTGGGTGAGGGTGGGTTGAGCTGGAAGCCACCAGCCTGGTGGTTCCCATGATAAGGGGACCGTTCTGTCTCACCTAGTCTCTTTTCCTTCCTCTCCTCACACTGGCTCTGATGTAACCAGAGGAGAAACCAAGACCCAAGTAAGTGGGCTGAAGGGTAGGGTGGGGAAGCCAGGGGTAGGCAGGGTGGAAGGCCTGGGTCTGTTTGGGAGGTAAAGCCCAAGCCAGGGAGGATGATGGGTACTGAGGTTGCCATGGAAATGAATAGGACAGTAGGTTGTGACTACACATGAGGATGCCACTGGCCTAGGAAGGAACGGTCAGTGGGGGAAAACTGGGGACAGAAGCCAGGGAATGGGGCTCAGAGTGTCTGGCACCCTAGTCTGCTCTGTGTTGGGGGTCTCTGGGGACGTAGATGTGAAAAGTGGGTTCTGGGATGGAAACACACTTTGGATGGCCCAGGCCCACCCACACAAGCCTACTGCTCAGAATTTCAAGCCCTCTGAGAGCCACACTTTTGGGGGGGGGGATTCTTGTCCTTATCTCTTCCCCTCTGTTGAAACCAGATTCTTTGACTTTAAAGCCCACAACCCTCTCTACTCAGCCAGCTCTTGTCTCTCTGGGCCTTCCTACCTGTCCCTCTCTCAGAACCAGGTGGAGGTTGGTTTGGTGATAGGTGAGAGTGCATATATCCATATATATATATATACCCCATATTCCTCTCGGGCACTTTATTTTTCAGTAATTTTATATAAAAGTAATGCCAGATCTTGAGATAGTTTCTCATTTTAGAAAAAAAATATTTGCATTTTCATCTTGAAAGTAAAACACCTCCTTAAGAAAATTTGGAAAATATGTAAGAAAAGTCCAACGAAGAAAATAGAATTCATCCATAATTCTCCCACTCACCCACCAGCCAGACTGTGGAAAGGAGCAGAAAGAAAAAAGTCCTTATTTCTTTCTCCCTACTCTTTTTCCATGCGAAAGCCTCGGAAAAAAAAAAAAAAAAGATCTCCACTCTGCTGTTTTTTCAAACACCAGACTGTCTATACAGTCTTGACTTTTACTTTTTTTTTAAATTTAGCACTATTCATAAGTGTTTTTCCATGTTTTTACATAGTCTTCTTAAATATTTTGAATGGCCACATAATATTCCATCAATTGGACAAACCATAATTTTCCTAACCATTCCCCTATCGCAGCAGGCTTCCCCCAATATTTTACTATCATAAATAACGCCGGGCGGAGAGCATTTTCCGTCTTTAAGGCTGTTTCCCTAGGCCCCATTCCCAGAACTGGAATTACTGGGTCAAAGAGGACCAACGTTATGAAGACTTTGACATCATCTGCCAAATTGCTTTCCACCAGGACTGGGCCAAGGAGGCCTCCTATGTGGGCTGTGAGCCGCCTGTGTCCCACACCCTCTGCCCCTCACCCACTGATGGATGGCCAAGGGCATCTCACGGTTGTTTGGCTTCACATTCCTCCGATGGCACAAGGACCCAACTGTCCATGTTTGTTAACGGGTTCCTGGTTGTCGTTCTTTGAGAGTCCGTGGCTTGTGCTCTCTGCTCATTTATCTCACGGTCGACACGTCTCTGTGTTTTCTTAATCCTCAATTTACTCAAGGATATAAGTCTTCTCTGTATTTGCTGAAAATATTATTTTTTAGTCTGGGTTTTTTTTTCCCCCTGAATTTCAATTTTTGCCTTTTTTTCCCCCCACATACATAAGTTTTTCATTTGGACGGCGTCATCTGTACAGCTTTCCCCTTGGAGGGAACTTTGGGGCTTCGGAGCTTAGAAAAATCCCTTCCCGCCCCAGGTTTTCAGCATATTCGGCTCCCCTTTCTTCTGCGGCTTGTTTCTAAAAGCCCCGGTTGTCTGGGCTCGCAGCTCCATCTGGAACGTGTTGGCGAGAGGAGGGGTCGCATGGCCAGCGGGCTGGGGGTTCCTTTCCTCCTCAAGAGCCCCATTCCTCCTTCCTTTATGTGCCCAGCAAGAAAGGTTAAAAGGGTGACCAGACCCGTAGGACAGTTGGTCCTCACCACAGAGGCCACCACCACCCACTGCCCCTGGAGGGCCTGTGGTGGCAGCCTTGCTTTCCTATGGGACCTGGCCACATTTGTTGATATGTTTGAGAAAGAAACCAGAGTGCCTGTCCCAGAGAGGTAGGGTCAAGAAGCTGGCAAAACAAGAGGGCACAGGAAAGGTTGACACCATCGTGGAAGAGTCAGGGCGTTTTTGGGATAGGTTCCAGTTCTCATAAGAACAAAGCTAAACTGGGCGTGGTGGCTCACGCCATTAATCCCAGCACTCAGGAGACAGAGGTAGGAGGATCACCATGAGTTTAAGGCCACCCTGAGACTACATAGTGAATTCCAGGTCAGCCTGGGCTAGAGCGAGACCCCACTTTGAAAAACCAAAAAATTAAAAAAATAAAATAAAAAGAACAAAGCTAGGCAGAGCCACCATTAGGCAAAAAGCCCTCTGCCTGGTCCCAGGATGAAAGTGGGTGAGGATAGATAGCCTGGGTTTGGGTTGAGGAGGTCTCCCTTGAGGGTACGTTCCAGTTTTCCCTGCTTATGAAACAATCTCCATCTCTCTTCCTCAGACTCACGGCTCCCAAGATCCCAGAAGGGGAGAAAGTAGACTTCGATGTAAGTTTATGGGACCCAGCCTTTGAGCTCTAGGGTAGGCCCCAGAAGGTCATCTCTGTTTAAGAAGCCGGACCCAGGCTGTCCAACTCTAGCCAATGCTTTCACTGTCCATCAGACCTGAGGACACCTCTTAAAAAAATACACTTCTCTTCCCACGTCCTCCATCTCTCCTTACATCCATCCTCTTAACCTGAATTCACCCATCCCATCCACCCACCCACCCATCCATCATCCATTCTCCCGTTCTCCTATCTAGGCATCCACTATCCATCTATCCATCCATTGATCCATAGATGCCTGTCCATCGATCCATTCCTTTCTCTAGTCACCCCTCTCCCTCTTCATCAGCATTCTGCCATGTCCGTCCATGTTTATGTAGCAACTTCATCGCCCCAGCATCCTCTCTTCTAAGACCTTCAGGTCTCCCTGAGGATGCCAGAGCCAAATCTGAGCCAGGGCTTGGGCTGCTCCACAGAGAGGGCTCCTTCCTGACCCAGGGACATGGGGGATCAGGCCACCTTGGGTTCTTGGAAGGCAGTAGCTATAGGAATCTGGCCAGAGGAGGCAAGGCCGATCTCTCTAAGGCAGAAGATGCCACTTACTGCAGGTGGGTCCTGGGCTGGAGAGGTGGATGGGGACTGAGGGACTCTCCTAACCCCAGGACATCCAGAAGAAGCGTCAGAATAAGGACCTCATGGAGCTGCAGGCCCTCATTGACAGCCACTTCGAGGCCAGGAAGAAGGAGGAAGAGGAGCTGATTGCACTCAAGGAGAGAATTGTGAGTGCCGCTGTCCTGGTAAGGACTGCACGTGGTGGGGCTGCGCTGACCCACTTCTCTTGCTTGCAGGAGAAGCGGCGTGCAGAGAGGGCTGAGCAGCAGAGGATCCGCGCCGAGAAGGAACGAGAACGCCAGAACAGACTGGCGGTAAGGACTGCATCCCAACCTCCACCCCACCCGTGAGCCCAGAAAAGCCCCTGGGTCTTGGGCCTTCCTTCTCCTGCCCCCTCCCACTGCATGGCCAATGGTCAGAGATACTGGTCAATGCCCCTTGCCCTGCAGAAACCCCAATAGAGTGCAGACCCTGACCTCGGGAGCTTTCTTCCAGAAGGTTTTAACTCCAGGGCTAATCTTGGATCTTAGAAGCCTGCTCAGAAAACAGCCATAAAGATATTTATTGGGTGTGGGGTTCCACAGGAGGAGAAGGCCAGGAGAGAGGAGGAAGATGCCAAGAGACGAGCTGAGGATGATATGAAGAAGAAGAAGGCTCTGTCCTCCATGGGAGCCAACTACAGCAGCTACCTGGCCAAGGTGAGGCATATGCTCCTGAACTTGGTGGCAACTTTTAGGCTGGGCCTATGGCTCGGGCTGTGCCCCTCCTGAGACTAGCCTCTCACTCTGCTTCTCATCAGGCTGACCAGAAGAGAGGCAAGAAGCAGACTGCCCGGGAGATGAAGAAGAAGATTCTTGCAGAGAGACGCAAGCCACTGAACATTGACCATCTTAGCGATGACAAGTTGAGGTGAGGGCTGGAGCATATAGGGTGACCTCCAAAGACAACGCCAGGCCCTTCCCCAAAGACTCGGAATCCCAGATCTCTGTGGTAGCTGGAGGAGGATTGGAAACGTGTGCATCTAGCAAACCTCGCCTTTTCCATCTTCTAGGGACAAGGCCAAGGAACTCTGGGATACCCTTTACCAACTGGAGACTGATAAGTTTGAGTTTGGGGAGAAGCTGAAACGCCAGAAATATGATGTAAGTCCAGGGTCCACAGAGTCTCACTTTCCAGTGGAGGTAGCTGCCTCCATGAGAACACGCATTCCCTGCCTTGGGACTCTGGGATCAGAGCCTGGCTGGGGATCATTGCTGAAGGCTGCCCTCCAGGGCAGGTACTTTGGTGGGCTGAGCCATCAGCCTGGGCTTGCTGGGTACATTGACCAATGTCGCGACAGGGGCTATCATGGGATCTGGACATTGCTGCGGCCCTTAAGATGTCTATTTTCCTTCTCAGAGCAGGTAGACAGGGTGCCACACACCTCTACCTGCAACTGGGAAAGGAAGACCAGGACTGTATCCTAGAGGGGGGGCCACTCACAACCCAGAGCAACCTTCCCATGCAGACCCAAGTGCTGAGGGCCAAGTCACAGTGGCAGGACAGGGGGCTGCAAGGGCTGTGGGTATAGGGCTTCAGGGTATAGGATAGAAGCCAAGTTCTTTCTCATCCATGGGGACAAGGCAGGGGCACCCGTCCCATGGACGACCATGCTCAGTGCAACACAAACATTTTGGGCTTCTCCAGCAAAGCAGTGCTGCTGTCCCCTCGTGTTCCTTCAGTGTCCCCAGAGTTAAGGTACATATAGGAGTATTTCCCATGGATGCTAAGACAACCTACAAGTCCAGGCTCCTTCTTGGGAGTTCTGGGCAGGTGTGCTACCTGGGTCTTGTTTGTTCACCTCTTACAGAGCAATGGCCTCCATGTCCCCTCACTGGTCATCTCTAGGAGTCCCACCTCTGGCCTCAATGCTATTTGAGGTGATGGCTCAAAAATTACTTCACTAGGTGGAGCCCAGGCTACTCAACTCGTCATCCATAGCTGAGTTGGACCCATGGCCTCTGGCTACACTCTGCCCACATCAGTTTCCCTGGCTTAGAAAACTTTGAGAGACATGAAAATACCAGCTGAACACAAGCAGGGTCTCAAAGCCTCAGTCACTCGCTCAATCTGGTAACCATGTCGGTCTTTCTAGATCATGACTGTCCGGGCCAGAGTGCAGATGCTGGCCAAGTTGTGAGTAGTAGGCGGAGCCTGCCACAGGCCGGAATTGTGGTGTGCAATGCACGGTGGTACTTCTCGCATGGCAAAGATCTGGGTCGCTGAGGATGCTGGTGGCAGAGAGTCTTTCCCTCCTGTCCCAGCTCCTCCCTCCTGCTCCCTCGATGGCTCAAGGCTGGCCTGCTGCCCTTGTTGGCAAGTGGAGAAGAAAGGACCTTATCTCTCCAGAGCTCCACCTGGAGCCAGGCCCCCTCAGCCACTGAGTCAGGAGCAGGGGCCGTGGGGCCAAGGAGCAGGAAAGTGTGGGTCAGGGAAGTCAGGGCTGGAAGAAGGGGTTTGTAGACCTCACCTCCACCCTGTCCCCCACCCGGCACTATATCCTGCCATGGCCAAAAGGTAAGTGCCAGTTCATGAGCTGCTGTGTGTAGTAGTCTGTTAGTTGAGACACAATCAAAGGGCAAGGAGGACAGTGACCTCCCACAAAGGAGCCAAGAGACAGTAAGGAAGCTGGTAATGGAGTCCGTGTCCCTTCAGTGGAGACACCTACCCTGTGATCAAAACGTAAGTTCCCTGGCCAGTGCCTGGCTGGGCATCCTGGTCCCTGTCACAGTAAGTGGCCTATATTGTTACAGATCACCACCCTCAGAAGCCGCATCGACCAGGCCCAGAAGCAGTAAGTAACCTGGTCCACCCTTGTTTTGTGCTAGGCCCAGGGTCCTTGGGGCTCTAGCCTCCCACACCTTACCAAGGGTCTCGTCATTTATAAGGACCACTGGTGACTTACCCTTAGCAAAGCAGTAACAAGACTAACTGGGCCAGGGCCCTCAGCCAGCATGAGCAGGCCCTGTGCACCTTCCTTACCTGCATGTAGGGGGTTCCAGATGGAGCTTTCTGGTGAAGTTCCCAACCCTGTCCTATTCTGGCCAGTGGGGAGAACATAGTCAGGAGGACCCCAAGGTGGTCTCTGAATAACCAGGCACAACCAGTATGGATGTTTCTTAGTGTTTCAGACTCAAAAGTGACATGGATGAAGGACTCAGAAGCCAGGGCCCCAGTCACCAGCCCTTCTGTGTCCCGAGTAAGAAATCTGAATCCTTGCTGGGCATGGTGAACTTGTAATCCCAGCAATCCTCTGGAGATAGAAGTAGGGTCTGGAGTTCCAAGCCAGCCTGGGCTACATGAGTCCCTATTTCACACTCACACACAAAAGAGAGAGTGGACTGGGAGGTGTAACTCAGTTGGCAGAGATCTTGCCTAGCATGCACGAAGCCCTGGGTTTGATCTTTAGCATGGCATAAACCAAGTGTGGGGATGCATTCCTAAAATCCTAGCACTCAGGAGGCGGAGGCAGAAAGATTAGGAGTTCAAGATCATCCTTGGCTACATAGCAAGTTGGAGGCTAGCCTGGGCTACATGAGACTTTGCCTCAAAAAAAAAAAGATGAGAGGACTGGAGAGATTGCTAAGTGGTTAAGGCACTTGCCACAACAAAGCCTAATAACCCAAGTTCCACTCCCCAGTCCCCACATAAAGTCAGATGCACAAAGTGGTACAGGCATCTGGAGTTCATTTGCAGCAGCTGGAGGACCTGGAGTGCTCATGTTCTCTCTCTCTCTCTCTCTCTCTCTCTCTCTCTCTCTCTCTATATATATATATATATATATATATATATATATATATATATATATCCTTTCAAATAAAAATATTTTAGCCAGGCGTGGTGGCGCACGCCTTTAATCCCAGCACTCAGGAGGCAGAGGTAGGAGAATTGCCATGAGTTCAAGGCCACCCTGAGACTACATAGTGAATTCCAGGTCAGCCTGGATTAGAGCGAGACCCTACCTCAAAAAA
>PVHP010001297.1:44674-99816 GCA_004024765.1 Zapus hudsonius
CTTGGGCCAGGAAGACTGGGATGAGTACTAAGATATACAGGATACCTTGCCACAAGGACTAATACAGACAGCCCACAGAGGAGGATATACAACTGATCAGGGATGGGGAGGGGGGAATTGGGGAATTCGGGATAACAACGCATGGTTTGCCCACTAAATAATGTAACTCATTATGGACAATAAATATATATTAAAAAAACAAACAAATAAATAAATAAAAATATTTTAAAATGATGGGAGAGAGAGATAGAGTAAGAGAGAGAGAGAGATTGCTAACTGCTTGGGAGGGGACCTCTCTCCATCCAAAGAATCAGGTCCCATGAGCTCCAGGACCTATTGCAGTGGCAACTTCCCCCCTCCCCGGCCCTCTGCTGTGTTGTGCTGCGGGTCTGACCACTGAGCTTGGTCACAGAGCACCCCAAGGACAGCAGTGACCAAAGCTACTCGTGTTTCCTGGGATTTCTTTCCCTCCTCCCTTTCCTTGCTACTCAAGCAGATGAGATTCTCCACAGAGGGAGCTGGTGTTTCTATTGTAATGGTCAGGGGTCCTTACAGGCTGGGTCTATGAGCATGGGTGTTATGTGTGGCTGTATGGGAATGTGGGTGTGTATGGGTGCTCAGGAAGTTTTGTGAGAGCACACCTTCAGCAGCCAGAGGTTCTGCTCCGCTGGCCAGAGTGTTCACATACTCATCCTCCTGCCTGCCCACCAGAGACCCTCATGCAGCCCCTAGGCTCATGGCTTGCTGGGATACAGAGGGCCTTAAATAACAGTCTAGTCCTAAAGATGGCCATCTTCAGCTGCCATCCGAAAGGGCACAGACTTTTCAAGATTGATGGTAATTCTCTACCAGAAAAATCAAGCCCAGTTGGAGGTGTCTATCCACAGTAGTGCCTCTAGGCAAGGTAGGAGAAGAGAGGGTGGGCCTGAGTCACCAGCTAACCCCATCCTAACCACACTAAGTGCCCAGGTCCTGCCAGACCCACTGCAGGTGAGTCAGCCTGTACTGCTGGGGTTGGAATGAGGTTTGTGTGTCAAAAGAGGAGTACCTACTTGGGGTAGCAGAGTTGAAGGTCTCCTCTGCCTGGCTGGGAATAAGGGTTGGGGGCTGGGGCCTGACCCTCAAGAAAAACTCGTTTTCCATTTGCAGCAGCAAGAAGGCCGGTGCCACAGCCAAAGGCAAAGTCGGTGGGCGCTGGAAGTAAAGGAGACGAGAGGTGCACTGTGGCAGGGACCCTCCACCCTGACTCTCACCAGGGCCTGTTTCTTCAGCTCAGTGTCCTCCAACCTCCATGCTCAGACCCCTTCTGGGGCTCAGGGCCCATCCTGCTGCAATGTCCCCACCCCCTGGGGTCTGGGAATAAAGTTATCAGACTCCCCTCCATTGGGTGTGTGCTGTCCTGCGTAGGGGTCTAGGGAAGCCAGAGAGCAGAGCCCAAGGGAAGGAGCACCCATCCTCCACGGATGACTAGCAGCCATGGCTCCACGGAGTGTGGGTGCTGGGCCCAGACACACCTCCAGAACTCTGTCAGCAGCAGCTCTCATCAGGGGCACCCCCTCTTCCCCTGCCCCAGATCCCTCCTCCATGGGGGCTTTGTCTACCCAGGCAGCCCCCATTTGGGCAGCCCTGTTTGAGAAAGCAGAGCTGGGCCTTGGGAGGGTCAGGAAGGAAGGCTGGCTGCCTGGAGAAGTTGCAGACACCCCAAAAGGGGAATGCGAGGGGCCCCTCCTGGAACTTACACATCAAGTGGGGAGAGGAATGCAGGAAAGCACGTTTCCCACGAGGGAGCAAGCACGGCAAACAGCCTTTTCCTATATTATAGGAGAACACAGAACACAACTGTGCAATAAATTTGAAAGTCCTGACCAAATAGAATTATGGAAAATATAAATCACAGAAATTGGATCAAGACGCGGAGCCCTGCACAGCGAGGTATTCATAGAGAGACAGGGGCTTGTACACAAACACCTCCGGGAAGGCTGGGGGAGGCCACAGCAGGCTCCTGCCAGCGCCCTGCAAGCAGAACCCCTCAGACCGCAGCCACCCCATGTCAGGACACTGGACATCACATGCAAGCCTCTCCACACAACAATGTAGCTCGTGTGTGTACTCCAACCTATGGAAGTGCAGCCCCCATTTGAGTGGCCGGCACACACAGCTGTGTGGCCCCATGTGGTGCACTCCAATGCACACAGCAATGTGGCCCCCACATGTGAGTCCCACAGCACACATACACGTTTGTATAGCGGCGCCATAAATACACTACAGCAATATATCTGAACACTGGGTTCAATTGTGCGCCCTGTACTGAAGGAAAAAAAAAAAAAAAGATTCCATGACCCTGGCTAAAGCCCAGGAAGGAAAGTTCTGTGACCACCAAGCCAGTTTCAGGGACCCTGTGTGTGGCTCATCCCCATGGGGTTGTGGGCAGGGGGACTCCGAGCAGAGGGGCACTGGATGGACTGTGGCCAGAAGGAGACACCAGGATGAGGAACACTGGCTAAGTCAATCTGACAGGGTGTTGCTGAAGGTAGGCCAGGGGGTCAGACGTTGTCAGAGATTGGGGAGTACCTGACAAGATATGGGGGTGCTCAGGTGTCAGGATGGGGGGCTCACTGATTTGGCTCAGCTGGGCTCACTGCTAAAACTGGCTTGTATGAGGAAGCTCAAGAAGGGCCCAGAAGGAAACGCAAGGGCTTCGTTGAAGTGTGGCTAAACAGAGAACCTGTGTTTTATGCCCAGTGCACCAACATGCACCAGCATAGCCCCACACACACACCACACACACACAAACACACACACACACACATTGACGGTCCTCACAAATACAGATTCCTATGCATGGAGACACAGTGCAACACACATCCTCGATCCTTTGCACACACGTACCCTCAAACTGTCAATGTAGGTTTAAATACACCAAGTGTGACCAAGTGTGACCAAGCACACTTTTTTCCAGTGATGCAAGTGAGAACAGGTACACATGGAATACTGAAACACAGTCTAGAGCTGCCAACACAGGTCAGCTAGGTTGAGGATGGGGACAGCCCCCACCTAAGGCAGAAGGCCCCACGCTTCAAGAGCCAGTGGCAATCAGAACAGAATGAGAGTGACCTCTCAGGGAACCCAGAAAACCTGGACTCTCGCAGCAGTGGTGAATTGAGTGAGATGGAGGGCGTGTGAAACTGGAAAGAAAATAAGAGGATGGGATTGAACAGTGTCCCCCACCCCCAAGCCAGGAATGCATGTGAAACTCCCAAGGGTGGACCTCAGCTTGGGACTGCATTCCGACCGAGGCAGAAGGACAGGAATCCCTCCCAGGCAAAGTGAAGAAGTCAGCAAGGAGGTGACTGTTTTAGCATATGTTTAGAAATATGGAAACAGGCTGAATAGTTGTGCATCAGAGAGGAAGTCATAGAGGAAGGCAGGAAGCACTTAGGGTTGAAGGATAATGGATCATGGTGCCCGGGAACAGGACGGACCCCAGGGAAATCGTGGGGCCCCGTGCTTACATTAGCAGAGGGAACAGGGACTCAGACGTCAGTAAGTTACAGGAGTTACACGAAGAATTCAAGAAATTAACAAATGAGCAAAAAAAAAACAAGTCAAGAAACAAGAATAGCAGAGAGACAATGGGAAAGAGAAAAGTAAATAACGTAGAAACCCAACGTGAGTGGGAAAGATCCAGAAAGGTGAAACCCCAGGTCAGCTCTGGGAGATGGTGTGCAAAGTTAGCCACTATCTGATGGGGAAGTAAGTGGCCAGGGCACAGACACAGGCAGGGATAGGCCCGAAAAGTGGCCATAACCACAGAGAGGTTCAAGACTCTAATTTTCCTGAAAGAATGTCATCGACATATTGCCATGATTTATCTGAATTCTGGGTAAAATGCTGGAGTCTCCAAGGAAATACAGCTTGCGGAATAGGGCCAAATCTTAAATAGACGATTCATTTGGAAGGCATTGAACCAGTGGTTCGATCATTCCCACCAAAACAGTTTTACATCAGAAAACTAAATGGTGTGATTGAAGTTCCCAATATAAAGAATGTAAACTAAGACTACAAGAACTTTTTTTTAAAAAATATTTTATTTATTCATTTTCAAGCAGACAGATACAGAGAGAAAGAGAGAGAACCAGGGCCACCACCTTGTGGGTCTGGCTTATGTGGGTCCTGGGGAATTGAACCCAGGGCCTTAGGCACTAGAGGAAAGTGCCTTAACCGCTAAACCATCTCTCCAGCCCAAGAACTTTTTTTTAAAAAGATGAGGGCTGGGGTGCAGCTCTGGCCTAGCATACTCGAGACCCTCAGTTGCAAAAGTCAAAGCTTTTGAAAACCTGCCTAAAACACATTGAAGAAAAGCCGAGGAGACTATCTTCCACAAACCTACAAAAGCTTCATTCTGGACAGTGTATTGCTAGAATATCCCTTTTATATAATAGTCTGACAACAACCAAACACGGGCATACACAGGTAATCCCAGTCCTTAGAAAATTTAAAGGCAGGAGGGCTGCCACGAGTTTGAGGCTAGCCTGGGTTAGAGTGAGACCCTGTCTCAAAAAAATTAAAAAATAAAAATAAATTACAAAGTGGGGCTAGGGATATAGGTCAGTTTGTATTGTGTTTGCCTAGTATGCATGAGGCCTGGGGATAGTCTCCAAGCACCACATTGACTGTGTGGGATTGTACATGCCTATAATCCCAGCACTCAGGAGGGGGAGACAAAAGGATCAGGAGTTCAAGGTCATCTTTTGCTACATAGTGAGTTCTAGGATAGCCTGGGCAAAAAAACAAGAGGGAAAGAAAAAGGGAAGAAAAAAGAAAAAAAGGAAGGAAGGAAGGAAGGAAGGAAAAGAAAGAAAGAAAGAAAGAAAGAAAGAAGAAAGAGGGCTGGAGGGACGGTTAAGGCATTTGCCTGCAAAGCCTAATGACCCAAATTTGATTCCCCAGTACCCACATAAAGCCAGAAACACAAAGTGGCATATGCATCTGGAGTTTATTTGTAGTAGCTAGAGGGCCTGGCATGCCCATACACTGTCTGTCTCTCTCTATCTCTCTGTCTCTCTCTGTCTATCTCTCTCTCTCTTTCTCTCTCTGTAGGGTGTGATAGCACAAACCTTTAATCCTAGCAGATGTAGGAGGATCTCTGTGAGTTAGAGGAGAGCCTAAGACTACATAGTGAATTTCTGGTCTTGTGGGAGACCCTACCTTGGAAAAAAAAAGGAAGGAAGGAAGTCAGAAAGTCAGACAACTTATGCTTCAAACAGATCAGGTGTTCTAGTCAGAACTTAAGACAAAGGGCCTTTTATAAAAGGGACTGAGAGGCAGGGAAGACCAGCTGTCACCATTCACCACTGCAAAAATTATCTCCAGGGAAACCCAAGAAGATTCACGACTTTGAAATGTCAGGCTCAAGTTGTTTAGTGCAGCCGCTGGGAGAAGAAGTCCCAGAAGCGGAGGCCTTCTTAGGATCTAGCAGCAGAATTGAGACCCAATGATTTGAGCCAGGCAAGGTCTGTGTACTGTTATCCTAGCGCTAAGGAGTCTGGGGCAGGAAAACCATGAGGTGGAGGCCAGCCTAGACTACATAGCAAAACCCTAGCCTACTCTCAAAGAAAGACCATTCTCAATTAAACTTTTTAAAAGAATATATGATAATAACAATAAGCCCAACAAAAGAAGAATAAGACAATTCCAGAGAAAAGTGGAAAAATAAAAAAAAAACCTCCATCAAAAGACATTCTTAAGAGAGTGACTGCAGATTATTCCTGTGGTCCAGCTAAAGTGGAAGGCTGGTGACCCTGGCTATATCCTAGGGACAGACTCCATGAAAGACCATGGCAGTGGCCAAGGACACCCTGTACCTCACAATGGGCAGAAAGGACCTCAACCCCACTGGACATGGACTGAGCGACCCAGTCCTAAGGGACAGTGGCTAAGAGGAGATACCAGATACTCTTGCTAACCTAGCAGGGTGTTACTGAAGGCAGGCCAGGGGATCAGACATTCCCAGGGGTGAGGGAGCATCATGACCAGTGAAGAGCAGGATGGGGGTTCACCAACTTGACTCAGTGGGGCTTTTTGCTAATGCTGACTTGTATGAGGAAGCCCAGGGAAGGGCCCAGACAGAAGTGCAGGGGCCTGGCTAAAGTAAAGCCGATAAGCTTTGTCAAAAGAGTTACTATTTAATACCTACAGAAAAGGTAAAAAGTGGCAATTGTACAAAACTTAAAATAATTCCGAGGCTGGAGAGAGATGGCTCAGTGGTTAAAGACACTTGCTTGCAAAGCCTGATGGCCTGGGTTGAATTTCCCAGTACCCATGTAAAGTCAGATGTACAAAGTGGCACATGCATTTGGAGTTCATTTGCAGTGGCAGGAAGCTCAGGAGTGGCCATACCCACTCTCTCTCTAATAAGTAAATTAAGAAATAAATAAATAACATATTTTTAAACAAATTCTAGGGCTGGGTATGGGGTTAGGCATGGTGGTTCATGCTTGTAAGTCCAGAACTTGAGAGAAAGAAAGACAGAGAGACAGACAGACAGACAGACAGACAGACAGACAGACAGACAGACAGAAGTATTACAAGTTGAAGTCCAGCCTGGGCAACATAGTGAGTTCAAGGCCAGACTGAGATATATAACAAGAACATAAACAAATAAATGAGTAAATTTCTGACCCTCCATCAAGGGGAGAATGAATAGGTCAGCTGAGGAACTGTGGTTTAGCCATGATAAATTCACACCTCTTAAGCAACTGACCCACAAGCAAAGCCCAGCAGATGCCTGCTAGGTGACAAAGAGCAATGTACAAAAGAAGTAACACAGAATTTTATTACTTTCATATATTTAAACTATTTTTATATTGAGAAAAATATTGGACTATAGATATAGGTCAGTGGGAGAGTGTTTGGCCTGGTATGCACAATGTCCTGGGTTCAATCCCTAGAACCTCAAAAAATAAAAATAGACTAAAATATGTGTTATGTCTGGACTTGAAGAACATGGCATTCAGACGAAGCATCCCCTGGGCTCTGCGGGGGAGGGAATGCGATGGCCAAGGGGCCACACGGAGCCTGGGGACACATTCCTCACGTTCTGCTTCTTGCGCCAGCAGTGGATGGGTGGTGGTAACCCTTCCTGTTTTTATTTATACCTTCTGATATATCTCAAATAGTTCTGAACTACTATGGCGGGAAGGGCATTGCAAAAAATCAGTCTTTATGTCCCAAAGTAAAATAGAACAAAAGCTGGAATATGTACACAGAACTATAAATAAATGCTGCCTTTATCTCTCCTGCCTGTGGATCCCTGAACCCCCCCAGCCCGGGCAGGAACCATACACGGATGCCTGCTTTTGCCATTACTGCTCTGCCCGGGTCTGGAAACCAAAGACAATGAGAAAGATGGTCAAAGGAAATCAGATGTATAACTTCTGGAAAGGAGGGGACCAAAATACCACATTCCTGAGGCCCCCAGAGAGCTGGCGGAAGAGTTCTCAGGATGAATGAGGGGTTCGGGGAGCAGTCAGATGCAAAGCTCATCTTGTAAATCAATATCTTTTATTATTTTCCACCAACGCCAGGAGGTACAGTACAGTAAAAAAAAAAAGTTTCCATCTCAAAAGAGGAAAAAAAAAAATCACATAAACCCAATAACAATAGCAAACGTAAAAGTATTTAGCAATGACCTCTTAAGAACTGAGCAGATCTGTGGGAAGAAAATGACAGACTATTGACACATATGTAACAACATGCCATGCTTTTGACATAAAGTTTGACTCATAACAATCAGTTTTGTCAACCAAAATTCTTTTTATTTTATTTTTTTTTAGTTTTTAGGCACTTTTTTTAAATAGTCTTATGTAGTTCAGGCTGGCCTTGAACTCAAGCTTGCTATATAGCTGAGGCTAGTCTTGAGCCCCTATTCCTCTTGTCTCTATGTCTAGGAGCAGCCAAAATTCTAACAGGATTTGTTTGAAAAATGAAGCCTGGGCCAGGAATATGGGAGTCTTTGTCATGAGGAGTCTAAAATTCATAAGGAAGAAATATAGGCAAGCATAGCTAAGAAAATGCATGTCCTGTTAATATGGAGCACTTTTTGCCAGCCTGCACTTGGACAAAGCAAGCCTGGCCTTTGCCCCCTGTGACCCTCACAGCACAGGAGGAAGTAGACTCTCCTACCACTTGGGTTTTCCAAAAGAGCCCATTGCAGTTCTGGCCAAATCCCACAACATCCCCAAATTATTCAACCACCAAACAGCCAGCTCACTGTGGACACATCAGTGTCTTCTACACCCCCGGGCCTTTGTGGATCAGAAGTCCATTCCATTTCTATAGCATTTATCAGCATGATGTGTGTACCTAAGACTCAAGTAGCATCCCAAGCAAGGTGGAGGAATTTTGGAGATTAAAAAAGAATGAAGTTTTCACTCCATGCCAATGCTCAAAGTATATCCCTGGGGAATTAAAAAAAGTTTGGTGGAGAAGCCGGGTGTGGTGGTGCATTCCTTTAATCCCAGCGATCAGGAGGCAGAGGTAGGAGGATCGCCGTGAGTTCAAGTGAATTCCAGGTCAGCCTGGGCTAGAGTGAGACCCTACCTCAAAAAACCAAAAAGTTTGGTGGAGGAAAGACTGTTGAACATAAAATTAGAAGGACAATGAAGTGTATTTATCTGCTTTCTTGGTAGGGAACAATTAAAATATAAAAACAGAAGTATTGTAGAGGAAAAGAGAAAGGTTAGTAGATTTCACCACTTAAAAGTTTAAATTTTTTTTCACACAGCTTTATGTAACCCAAATTGGCATTGAGCTTGCTATATAGCTGAAGATAATCTTTAACTATTGATCTTCCTAGCCCTATCTCCTTAGAGTTGAGTAAGTTTAAATTTCTATACATCAAAAAATTGTCCATCACAATGAAAAGCAAATTTCCATTCTGGCCAAGAAGGAATAATGGAGACCGGATTAGCAGCCAACAAAACAAAGCAAAACAAGACACAAATCTATGGAACAATGGTGTCTAGAGCTCTTCACATCAGCCCGCAAAGACAATGACCTCTGCGCAACGGGAAATGTCCAGGGGCCTCTTGCTGCCCAGCTCTCTTCCCTGAGAGAATTCCCAGGCCTTGGGCAGGAAGGGAGTGAGGTGGAGCTGCAAACTCCTTGAGTGGATGAGCTGAGGAGGGGCTGAGGCAGCTGAAGGTCAAGAGAGAACCAGAGGGGGCAGGGCAGTGCTGTATGGAGAAAGACTTGAGTCCTACAAGGCCTCTCGGGTGGTGCTGGAGCATAGTCCTAGCTGTGCCAGGGCCTGACCCAAGCCTGGGAAACAATCTCTGAACATGGCAGATCCCCTTGGGCCAGGGTTGGTGGCTGTTCTCATCAGCCAGGACAGACAGCTTGCAGGCTCTTGGGCATCTGGGGTCCAGGGAGGACTTGGATCCCAGTCATAGGGATCCTTGGACTTGGGCTGGTCATTCTTCCAGATCTGTCTGACAAGTCATAAAAACAAGAGTGTTAGGCTGGACAGATTGCTTAGTGGTTAAGGCATTCGCCTGCAAAGCCGAAGGACCCAAGTTTGATGCGCCAGTAACCTTGTATAGCCAGATGCACAAGGTGGCTCATGTGTCTGGACTTCATTTGCAGTGGCTGGAGGCCCTGGCACGCCCATTCTCTCTCTGTATCTGCCTCTTTCTCTCTCTCACTTTCTCTCAAATAAATAAATAAAATATTTTTTTAAAAAAAAACAAGGGTGTTGTGTAGCAACTATATCCCAGGATAAAGCTGAAAAATATTCACTGAAATGTAAAGACGTCTGACACCCATTGGGGCAAAATGTAACATATCCAGGATTCTATAAAGACACAGTGACATAGTCCTGTAATCCCAGCACTCCGGAGGTGGTGGCAGAACCTTAGCCACATAGTGAGTTTGAGGCCAGCCTGGGATCCATGAAAGCAAAACCCAACAAGCAGATAAAGAAGTAGGAAAAGATAGCTCATAAGTAGGGGATGAGGGTAAATGAACCCAAACAAATGTCCCACTAAGACACTGCAGGGCACAGCTGGAAGGCTACAGAGAACTCCAGATCGATGCAAAGTAGAGCAGAGACAGGAGAAAGGGAAGATGAACACCAATGGCAGACAGACAGCTCCACAGGCCACGGAGCAGCAAGTGCTTTACTGGGGAGATGGTCCTTGGATTCTAAAGTAGCTCAGCGGCTCAGCACGTGCTCAGCAGGCACGAGGCCTCATCTTTCATCTCCAACATCCAAAAATAACAAAAAGGTAGAAATGGTCTGAACACCTCAATGAAGGTGTTCAGCAGGCTTGGTTGGGACGTAGTTTAGTTGGTGGAGTGCGCAAAGCACTAGGTTTGATCCTCAACAGCATATGAAACAAGCATAGTGGTGCCTATTTATAATCCCAGCACTGAGCAGAGTTCAAGGCCAACCTCTAGCCTCAGCTATAAAGTATTAAAGGAGAAAAGGAGGGGGCATGGAGGAGATTTGTACTTGCCAGTTTGGAGGGTTTTGTTGTTGTTAATTTTCATTTATTCACAAGCAGAAAGAGAAAGAAAGGGTGCACCAGGGCCTCTTGCCACTACAAATGAACTCCAGATACATGTGCCACTTTATGCATCTGGCTTTACATGGTACTGAGGAATCGAACCTGGGCCATCAAGATTTGAAAGCAAGCACTTTTAACCACTGAACCATCTCTCCAGCCCAGTTTGGAGTTTTTTTTGTTTTTTTTTATAAATCAAGGCTTATAAGATCACTCAATAGCCAGAGTAGTTCCTGCAATGAAGACCTGAATTCAATCCCCAGAATCCATGGAGTTCACACCCAGAGTGGTGTGGTGATATGTGTTTATAATCACAGGGCTAAGGAGGCAGAGACAGAGGATCCCTGGAGCTCTCATGGTGAATTTCAGGTCAGTGAGAGACCTCCATCTCAGAAAGAGTGGATGGCACCTGAGTGTCTCTCTCTCTCTCTCTCTCTCTCTCTCTCTCTCTCTCTCTCTCTCTCTCTCACACACACACACACACACACACACACAGACACACCACACACACATACACACACACGTGCACACACGTGAGCAAGATCACCGTGCTGCCAACAACAAAAACTTCAACATGCCTTAAATGTTGGTGCAAATGAGTTAAAAGAAACAGACAAGCTTCAAAAGCACATGAAGTGGTCTGAGAGAACCGAAAGGCAGATAGACAGCCCACAATGAGTTGGGTGTGGTGGCACATGACTGTAATCTCAGCACTCAGGATGAGGCAAGAGGATTGGGAGTTAGAGGGCAGACTGGGCTACATAGTAAACTCTTGTTTCAGAAAGAAAGTATGCAAGAAAGAAAGAGAGCAAAAGAAAAAAGAAGGAAGAGAGAGAGGGAGGGAGGGGAGAAGAGAGGAGGGGGAAGAAGATGCACAATGGTAGCCTGACATTTCAATGACTTTCTCGTAATAATTAATAGCACATGTAGGCAGAAAATCAGCAAACACAGGGTAAACCTGACAATACTGTCACCCAGTGTGACTTGATTGGCATTCATGGGGCGTCCCCTCCAAGGCATGCTCTTCCAAGGGTGCAGGGAATGCTCTCCAGCACAGGCCAAGTTCTGAGGCCTCACATAAGTCTTAATGGGTTGAGAGGGATTCAATTCATATGAATTATGTGCTTTGACCATAATGGAATTAAATTATAAATCAATAACAGAAAGATCCTTGGAAAATTCCCAAGTATTTGGAAACTCAATAACATGCTTTTAAATAGGAAAAAAAAAAAAAACCCAAAAGGAAATCGGGACGTCTTCTCCACAGAATGAAAATGAACACGCAGCACTTGGGAGGCACTGAGGGGAAATTCGTGTCACTGGAAGCCTGTGTGAGAAAGTGAGACAGGGCTTGACCCAGGGATCTCAGCTCTCACAGCAGAGAAAGAAAGCCCATGCCGCCGAAGGAAACAGAAAAAGGGAAACAGTGGAGCCCAAGTGGAAGCTGGTGGAGTCGAAAACAGAAAAACAAAAAGATCAAGAAACCCAAAGCCTGCTATCTTAGAAGATACCAATGAAATCAATCAATGTGTGGCCAATGTGCGAGGGGGGAGGGAGCAGAATTGAACCTACCACTATCAGGAATGAGGGAGGTGATACCATCACAGGTTCTTAAGGAAATATTTTGAACAGCTTTCTGGTAATAAATCTGACAAGTTAGTTGAGTGGACACATTTCTTGAAAAACTCAAAATACCAGAGCTGTCAGGAAGTGGGGCCCTGCAAGCACTCATAGGCCAGAACCTTCCCACCCAGACCCCCAGGCCACGTGGCTTCTCCAGCAGATCTAACCAAATATTTAAAGAAACAATAATAGTCATTATATACAGCTCCTTAAAAAATAAATAAGTGAAGAGGAGAGAGTACTTTTCAGCTCATTGGCAAGGTCACAATTGCTCTAATACACCATCATTATAAGAAAAGGAATGTGCAGACCTGTGTACCCCTCACAAACAGAAATGAAAACTAAAATATTAGCTAAGAGAACACAACCACATACATATTGATAGATAGGTAGATAGAGAGATAGATAGATAATACATGATTATCAACTGAGCTTTACCTCAAGAATGAAGGTCATTATGACATTTGAAATCCAGAGAGAGTCACAATACGAATAACTAAGCAAGGCAAAACTCAAGATAGTCTGTTGTTTTTTGTGTTGTTGTATGAGACAGGGGATTATGTAGCTCAGACTGCCCTCCAGAACTCACTATATAGCTCAGGTCTCAGTCTCAAACTCCTGATCCTCCCACCTCAATCTCCTGAATGTTGAGATTATAAGCATGCCACCACTACCCAGCTGGTAAAACCACCTTCAGAGAGACCACCATCCACCCCTGACTTCAGTAAAGAGAGAAGCTCTCTGCAAAGTAGAATGGAAGACAACTCTCTCAGCCTTCTCAAGGGTGTCCCAGACAGTCCTGGGCTCTGGGTGAGAGGGTAACCACCCTGCTGGGAGCCAAGGAAGGCCCAGATGGCCTGTCCCCATGCTCTTGCTGTGCCCTCTGACGTCTCCAGTGGGATTTCTCACTGAGGCGCTCTGGTAAGGAGTGAGAGCACAGCAGACCAGAAGGGAAACTGTTTACAGAAAACAGGATCATCTAATCTGATGGAATCTACAAAAAAAATGCAAGACTAGGATTAGCAAGGTTGCAAGAGACAAGATCAATACACAAGGTCAAGTTTATTTCTACAAAACCGTCTGGCATTGACATTTTCAAGATACCCCTTCTTAAGGGTTTGAAAATACATCAGATTTAGTGACAGATCTGATGAAAGTTGTGAGGTACCTACATACTGAAAAGTACACAACACTCAAGTTGAAGATCTCACGTGGGGAGTCGGGGGAGGATGAGACTCCGTGCTGATAAGATGTCCTGTTCTTTCTAAATTTGTAAAAATTAACAGGCCAATTGTAAAATTTATATGGGTTGTGAGGCTTGCTGATGCTGAGATAAAATTGTTCTTGTCAGACTCAAACAAAATGAGAGCCGGGAAGCAATAAAGAACTCCTGGCTGGCTGGCTGGCTGAGATAACTATTTTCTCAGGCACTTTTTGAAGTCCCACCAGAGATTCCTTCTCATTCCACACACCCCCACCCCAGCTCTGCACGTATGCACACATTTCTGCAGCAAAGTTTATCTTTAACATTCTTGAAGACCGTAGCAATGCCTCCAAGATGCTCAGGATAGAACACATGCCCTCGGAGGTATCTCCACGAAGGAGCTGGCGCCAACCCTGGCCCTGGCTCTCTGAGACTCATCAGCAATCTTTGTATGCAGGAAGCTTACATAAATTTCTTCCTTTTTTTTTCTTCCTCTTAAAACTTCCTCTTGACCAGACTCTTTGAATACCCTCCTGCTTTACTGTGGCACCAGTGTTCCTATCATAATGTTCTGCTAATCCCCAATAAATATCATTTGCTTTGGAGAAGCTCTCTGAGTGTTATTTTTGTGGACAGAATATAGCCAATGGCCTAGAACAGCCCAAACAGCCTTGAAACACAAAAAATCAAAGCGCTCATATTTTAAGAACTATTAGGATAAGGCTGGAAGAATCCAAACAAGGAGATATTGATGTAAATAGATCAGTGGAGAAGGCATCTAACTCAGTAAGCAGAAAATGCCTACTTTTTTTTTTTTTGAGAATGTGTGCTGGAACAAGGTGATATTCACATGAAAAACAAGACAAACGACTTGAGTTCATACCTCACACTATATGTAAAAATACATTCCAAAACGAGCACTAGGAATACAAAAGCATAGGAGAAAAATCTTTGTGATTTGGGATTATGCAAAGAATTAGTAGCCACAATACTAAAAAGCAGAATTCCTAGAAGAGGGGACTTTGTGGGACAGTGAGCTCTGAGCATCAGCTAACAGGAATGTAGTAACATTATTTATAAGTTAAAAACAAATAGCCACATTCAAAACACCAGTGGGGATGGCCAATTTCTACAACTGCTCTAATAAATAGCCTATCATTTACTTTCATTCATTCATTCATTTGGTCTTTTGAGACTGTAGCATAGGCTAGCCTTGAGCTCATGGTAATCCTCCCACCCCAGCCTTGATTACATAGCCTTTAGTTACCACACCAGACTATAAAATTTGTTTTAAAATAAGAAGAAAAGAACTATTAACTGTCAAGCCTGAGCTCAGATTTAACTGTATTTCATATGGCCTAGGACACGGAGGGACAAAGAATACCAGGATTGGTGCATAATAACAGAGGGAACGAGGTGGAGAACGGCTGCTGAAGTGTCAGAGCCACGAATTGGGAGAGAGCCTGCTTCCATGCTCAGAAATTCCAGCTCTGGTTGTCAGGAGCTCTGAAGAGAAGCAGGGATAAGCGCTTCTCTGCCACTGATCTGCCCATCACAGCTAAACCCATAGCTTCACCCATCAAGTTGGCAGGCACAGCTGTGAACCCAACTTCTGGCGTATCTCTGAACCCATCGCATCTTTGGGTTAAGCAAGATATGGCCACCAACAGTCTCTGTGTTAGAATGACATAGCAGCCCTGGACCTCTGTCCCCTTGGATCCCCTCTCGTGGCTCATGGCCTCTTGGAGGAGATATGGAATAGGGAGTATGCAGGGCTGGTGGGGAACAGTGAAAGAAAGGAGAAGGGGGGCCCTGGAAGTTTCCTACCTTAGCCAAGTGGGGAGAAGGGTCTCAGACCCTGCGCTAGGACAAGACTATCTGCTGCTTGGCCCTGGCATCAGTTCCATGCTTGGCATTTACCCCAACATGGAGACCTGGACAGGGTTGGGGGACAGCCCTTCTGGCTTGCTGCTGACACCACCCTACTCCCATAGCTAATCCTCTCCATTCCTCACCTTCAACATCATCCCAGATAAACCTGCCAGTGGATCCCATTTATTAATGGGGTAGTGCGGGGGAGGGGCTCCAGATGCTCCCCAACCCTTCCCCCTAGTGCCAGCCTTATCCTACCCAGAGAAACCTGGAGGCCTAGTGTCTTGGGAGACAGAGCCCTTCCCTGCCCCTGGAGGTCCACTGCAGCCCCCAAACCTTGCTAGCATCTTCACCCATGACCCTCCATCTTGGAAGGACATCTAAGGTGCCATGGAGTGCAGATAGGAAGCAGGCAGCGGATATCGGAGACAGATGTGTATCCAGGACTGAACATGGCTGAAAGCCAGTACAGAGGAAAAGTTGCAAGGAGCGTGAGGCCCCCAGGCAGGAAAGAGCTGCAGCCTTTCCTGGGGGCAGCAACACAAAGTGAGGGACAGGGGTCCCTTGGGCGAGAGGTTGGACAGCCCTGGGTCTGCAGGGTGGAAGTGGGGGAGGGTAGACAGAAGGCCTGGGGAGAACTGTGGCCTCTTGCAGGTGCGGCTAGGGGTTGTGAAGCCGCAGAAAGGAAACCATGGAGCCTGGTTGGAAAAAGGGTCTCAGACATGAGACCCCAAGTCCAGCTACTTTTCCCTGTCCCACTGCCTGGGGCTAGGGGCTGGGGTGCAGGGGAGGTGCTCAGACCCTTCATGTGAGGAGAGTCAGAATGCTGGACATAGAAGAAGAGGGGAGGAATTATAGGAGGCTGTGGTTCATGGATGGATCTTCTAGGGAGAATGTGGGGCCTAGACAGTGGGGTCCTGGGTGGGCCTTGTGTGGTGGGCAGGTGTGAGTGACGTGCAGGGCAGGAGGGGTGGTGTGGGAGCCAGGGGAGCGATGGGCCACCCTGTGTGGGCTTGCCAAAGAGGAGTGCAGGGTATGCGTGGGAAGGTGTGGATTTTTTGCAGAATAGATTGGGGTGCACGGCCTGAGGCAGGACAATGCATGGCTGGGGACAGGAGGTGCCAGGAGGTAGGTAAGAGCAGTGCTGAGGTGCAGGGTGCTCACGGGGCAAACCGGAGTGCAAGTATGGGTGGGTTACAGGCCACAGGGACGCAGAGCACCGTGCAGGGGGAGGGGAGGCACGCGGCTGCAGAGCGCGTGCGTGGGCGCCGTGCCTCGCGCGCGTGGGTTTGGGGTGCAGGGTCCCCGCGCACGCAGCGGTCGCCGCGGCCTCCGGAAGCGAGGGGGCGCTGTGCCAGCGCGGGCGCCGTGCGGGACGGACGTCGCTCCTTCCTGCCGGCGAGGTGCGGCCGCCATGGCGAGGAATGTGCTGTGAGTAGTGTGGTCGCCCCAGGGCCGAGTGGGCCGCGCCGCCTGGGGCGGGGGGAACCGGGATGAGCAGGTGCCAGGACGGGCGACCCCCTCGGGCGACCCCTGCCCTGCCTGTCTCCGCCGGCGGCTCCGGCTGCGCGCGGGGTCGCTGCCCGCGTCCCCACGCTGCGCCCGCGGGTCCCCACGTGGCGGCCGGCCCCAGAGTCTAAGCAGGAAATACGTGCGCCGTGAACACGTGACTCGGTGCACGGGTGGAAAGCTGGCCCCGGATTGGCCTTGGGGAGCCGTCGAGGTGTCTGAGGGTCCTCATTGAGACAGGCTCTTGGGGTCCCGTGCACACACGCTGCTGGAGAGAGGACACCCGTGTGGCTGCCTTCTGCAGACATTTGGACCCTCAGAACCAGAACAAAGGCCACCGTACATCAGCCGATCATGTGTTCCCCCAAGCTTGTGGGACCCACTTGAGGATGTGGGTGGGGTGGGATCATAGATGAGTCACCCCGGTACCCCAGAGACAAGGCTGGTGGCTAGGAGACAGGTTCCATTTAAGCTAGACTAAGTTTGAGATGCTCGTGCTAACCTCGGGCTGCTGGTGAGGGGATATTGGAGTCATGGGGTTGAGAGCCCTGTGTCAGGACCACAGATGGAGGCTGTGGCCATCGGGGTTTCAAAGCTGGTGCCCAGGCTTGGCGATCAGTGGGGACCGTCTTTGTGGGGGAGGTCTAGGGTACTGGGGACCTGTGTAGTGTAGAGCCCCTGTGGCTTTGGTGGGCCTCCATCCTCTGGTCCCAATCTAGGAGACTCAGATTGGGGGTTCAGTAAATCCCTGTACCCCCTTTCCATCAGAGTAGATGCCCCCCCCCCCACTTCTGCCTCAGGCTGTGTCACAGTTGAAACTACAGGGAATGTGTGGACTCCTTGGTTATTACCACAGTTAGCCTGAACCTGTAGTGAATCAAAACAGGCCCCTGGTCTCCCTCTACCAAAGTATCAGTGGCCTCCTCTGTGATGAAGACCTGGCCCACAGACACAAGCCATATTGGTGGACTTAATCACTAGGTGGACACTGTGAACCACTATGCTAAGTACGTGTTTGGCCATGGAAGCCCACCTCTGAGGCTGTCACCAGGCTGCCAAATACCTACTTAGCTCTAAATCTCTCCTGTGCAGTCCTGGTACTCCCTGGATTTGGGGAGCCAGCATGTGCTTCACAGAGTCTCCTCTAACATAAAGCTAGGTGCTCCCAGATCAAGCTCCCATGCTACACCTCAGATCCCAGGGCTAAGGGTGAGACACTGGGAGTCCTGTGCCCCCCTCCCCCTTCTTCCTGGATGCCACAGACTTGTACACCCAGAGACATCCCAAACCTTGGACTCTCAGCTTCTTCAGTGTGAACTCCACTCCTGCATGTCCACTCAGCTGGGCCTGGGGACAGGCCCATGGGACCACCTCACAGAGATTTTGCTTGGTTGTCTGTAGGCCTCATGTTGATGGGAGGTCATTGCTACTCTAACCCCTCAGCCACTTCTGCTTATAAGCACCATGTATTAAAAGTGCTGTCCATGGCGGCCCTCTGTCTGTTGACCTGCTATCTTGGGAATCAAGGCCCTTCTGTGTTTGGGGGAGATTGTGGAACCCTTCTGTCAGACCACGGACACACCCAGAAGTGGGGTTTTGGTTTGCACTTTTTTGGAGTGGATTGGCACTTCCAATTTGAGTCCCACCAACAGTCTGTTTGTGGGACCCCTCCCCCCAGTGCTAGGGTTGAAGCTCAATGTTCTGCCACCATGCCCCACTGAGCCCTGAATACCAGCTCCTATTTTTGTGGCTGTTTTTTGGCCCTTTCTGCAGGCTGGACATAGTTTCAACAGCTCTAGTACCTCTAATGTGATGCTAAGGACAGCAAGCTACTGGTCACTCACACTAATCAGAGCTGGTGGTCTTCTCTGTCCTGGTCCATGCCCTGGGTACAACTGCCTCCTGCATGCCTCATCCCTGCCGAAGTGAGTGGACACATGGGTCTACAGCATTGAGTGTGTGTTATGGACCCTAATCTCTCCTGAGCAGGTACCCTCTGTATCAACTGGGTGGCCCCCAACTCCGCGTGTTCCGAACCAACTTCTTCATCAAGTTAGTGCGGCCTGGCACAGACCAGCCTGAGGACACTGTGCAGTTCCGGATCCCCATGGAGTAAGCCCCAAAGGAATTTGGGCTGGGGCGCACCCTGGGGGATGTGGGTCCTGGCTTGTTTCTTAGCTCACCTCCCCAGGGTCGTGTTCTTCCTGCCATGGTTCCAAAGACCTTGGGCGGGTCTGCTTGGATGGTGGAGGGGCCTGGTGTTTGCAGAGCCTCAGGGAGTGAGGGAGTGAGCGAGCGAGCTCTTGGCCAGCTTCCTGGCTCGCCCTCCACCTGGGGAAAGCTTAACCAAAAGCCCAAGATTTGTTGAATTCTTGCCTCAATCCTCTTCCCAGGAAAGACATCCCTGGAGGCTGGGCTGGGAGCATGCTGAGATTCGCAAAGCTTCCAGAATGTTAGTCTTGAGTTCCTCGCCTCATTGCCGGCTTCGTTCCATGTGCAACTTCTCCTTGAGGGGGGTGCACAGTCCCCAACTACATCTGTCTGGTGCTGCTCAAGTCCTAAAGTCACAGGAACCAGCTCAGGCTGGGTTCGAAAGGCAGAGGTGGCAGCAGATTTCTATAGACACTCAGACACGCCAGAAGAGGCCTTAGAGCTGAACCTAACAGTGGCTCTTATGGTTCTGTTAAAAACCAAATGTGGATTTTTTTGTTTGTTTGTTTGTTTTGGTTTTTCGAGGTAGGGTCTCGCTCTAGTCCAGGCTGACCTGGAATTCACTATGTAGTCTCAGGGTGGTCTTGAACTCACAGCGATCCTCCTACCTCTGCCTCCCTGAGTGCTGGGATTAAAGGCTTGCGCCACCACCTATCAAGTCCCAGACAGTCCTTTCTAGCAAGTGTCTGATTGGCTGTGGTAGTCCCCAGCTGCAGGCCCTAGAGCAGGTTAGGGGGCAAGCCTGGCACTCTGAAGTCAGGGGACACTCAGCTGCCTGAGCTCTGGTGATGAGCAAGAATCCCTGTGGGAAGGGAGATCAAACTCAAGTCACCCGGTCTGGAGGGAAAACAGCACTGGGGGCTGACGTCTGCCTGCCTTACCTGGCCACAGCTGACAGACTCTCATCCCCATGCTGGACAGGCTTCTGTCTAGCTCCCTATCTCTTACCTTGGCTTTGACTTATTTTTCTTCTACCTCACCCAGGATGACCAGGGTGGACCTCAGAAATTATCTTGAACGTATTTACAATGTGCCTGTGGCTGCCGTTCGCACACGGGTGCAGCATGGTGAGTGATGTAGTGCCCAGCCTCACTGCAGCACAAGGTTTGAGTAACTTGTTAGGGTCCCGTGGGTCCCACGGTGGAGCTGGCACCATGAGCAACTACAAGGCCTGCCCCTAGCCTGCCTCCATTGCAGCTCCTCAAAGAAGGTCCCAGACGCAGGTTCCACGGGGTTCTCTGTTCCCTTGAACCACTTCTCTGGCCTTGGCTGGTACCTGCTGGGCACCCACAATCACTCCTGTCCTCAGTGACCTGTCAGCCTGTCTCCTTCCTAGAGATATTTGCAGATCTCAGCAGACAACAAAGAGATCCCATCTCTTTTATCCTTGTAAAATCTTCTTATTTATGTTTTCCAAGGTTTTTTCACTTAAACAGAGACTGGTTTGAGTGACCCTGAGAGCCCTCTTGGTGGTGATGCCCCCTCCCCAGGTGATGGGGGCTGGGATTGAGGCCATTTCTGGACTGTGGGGCTGACTCTGGGCTAAGAAGCCAAGTCACTGTCTGCTTTCCCCCCTCCCCCATAGGCTCCAGCAAGAAGAGGGATCATAGGAACGTGAGGATCAAGAAGCCTGACTACAAAGTGGCCTATGTGCAGCTGGTGAGTGAGGTGAGGGAGCAGGGTACAGCTCATTGTCAGCTGGCCCCTCAGGGCTGTTTGTGTGCTGTGATCCATCCTGCTGGGACTCAGGGCCCAGGGCATCTCTGCAGAACAGCTCTGGGAAGAGGGGTAAGACAATTTCTCGGGTGGGGTGGCATTGCTAGCCTTTCCCCGTAAGAGACTGTTCTGGTTCGGAAGGAGGACTGAAAAGGTCCTCACAGCCTGAGACTCAGATCGCCCCAGAGAGACCCACATTGTCAAGTTTGCATTCTCTCCTTCCTGGAATGTCCTCCATTCCAGACTTAAAGCAGCCAGTGGTGCCTGGCGGCCCCTCAGTCTCCAGGCAGAATCCACTCTGACCTCCATGGCCTTGGACCGTGTGGCCTCTGTGGGAAGCTTGCAAGGAAGGCTGTGCCCCGGTAGGGTCCATTAACTAGCCCCCCACTGTTTGAAACCCACAGGGGGGCTTCCTCCAATTTCTCTAGTTTCTGTGTAAACAACCCTCCTGGGAGGGAGCCCGGCAGCACGGGCAGCCACTAGATGGCAGTCAGGCTATTGAGAAAGGAAAGCCGCCTTTTGTTCAAGATACAGTGAGGAAGATGAGGAAGACAGCTTTTCCAAAAGAGAGTCACAGTTGTTCTACACAGGCCCTGCAATCATTTGCTCTAATATTTTCTGTGCATAAAATCAGACAGTGTAGGTGAAGAGAGCTAGCCTGGGCCCTTGTGATGGCCCCGTGTGCTGGACATCAAATCCATCGTCTCTTGTCACAGCCCATGGGGCGACTTCCCATATGTCCGCATTTGCCACGAGTCACTTCAGAGACAGCTATTGTTACAAGTGGCTTTTGAGTCATCTGAGCCCCTACGTTGTTCCCTGGGCCCCACCTCACTCATGAAAGTTGAACTCAGCCACACTTAGATCTGGTGTCTGCAGCTGCCGCCCAGCACATCCATCTTCCTCTGTGAAATCTAGAGGCATTGGGGTGGGGGGTTTGCAGTGTGTCCCTGTGAGCATGGCTCCCCAAGATTTGCAATGACTTCTCCCCTTGCATCCCCTAGCACCAGCAGGTCTACCCAGCCTAGGAACTGGCTCGTGCTTGGGACTTTCAGACTGCATCTGCAAAGATGGTCTTTGTCCTCTAGTGTGTCCTTTGGGTGTGTGTGTATGGGGGAGGGGGTGTCCTGGGAACAATACTTTGTGAGGCACAGGAAGGGACAACCAGAGACAAATTACACCAGGGAGTTTTATTGTGCACTGGCTGCCCTGGAAAGGGAAAGGCCCGTTCGTTCCACAGGGTGGGCGTCCACATTTTTCTTCTGACAACGTGATAAACATCTTTTAGCCTGATGGGGAGGGAGTCTTAGCAAGCCCTCAGTCACCGAATAACAAAAAGAGCATTGACTGTGCTTACACAGAGCCCAGTTTGACTGAGTGGTGCACACAGGCCGTGGTGAGCCCTAGGCTTCAGAACAAACGCGGGCAGGCACAGTCCAGCCCAACAATGGCCCGTGAGGCCCCAGGATTACTGGAGTCAGGGCTGGCTCTTCCACTTTTCTTCCTGATCTTTTTCTCCTTTCCTGTTCTGGGCCCCCGACCAGCTCTCCCTCCTTGGCGGGTGGAGGGTTGCATTTTTTAAAGTATGAGGTGATATTTCTAGTAAGGGGGTCCTCAGGGAAGCCAGCCGGCACCCACAGATGGCAAGGCGGCTGCTTCTGCGCTTTCCCAAGCCCCCTGTACAGCCCATCTTTTTTATTTGTACCTTAAAAATGTCACTTTGGATTTTAGCTGCCTCAAAACCTAGCAGAGTGGGCTAGAAGTGTTACATAGGCATCCCCTACTCTGGGCAGTCAGCTCTGTCTGCTGCCTTTTGATGTTTTAAAAAGGAAAAACATCTTAAATCTTGTCAGGTAGTCACAGGCTGGCTCCATGTAGCACTCTAGCCAGCCCTTGTGGCTCGAGCCTGTGATCAGAATGAGGTAGGGGACCTGTAATGGCTTCAGACCAGACCTTGCCTCTCACTCAAGTTCCCTTCCTTACAAAGCAAGGGTCTGTGCAAACCAAGCACACCCACTCACTATATCTATGAGTTCCATCCAGATTCAGCATTCTCCATGACTGTCTGCCTACTTGGAGGCAGAAGGGCTCAGCCCTTGGTGTGGGGGCCCCCTTGTACCCGTTATCTTGGAGCTTCTTAGCAATGGTAGCAAGTAAACTTGCCTGCCTTGCAGATCTGCTTAGAGCTAGCAAAGCAGGCTTCCCTCCCCCTTCTCGGCCCTCACTGGTGCAGGCCGACGTGCTTGGGGCCTGGACTGGGACGTGGCCATGCTGACACTCTCTGAACTTCTAGTGAAAGACGTAAAAGTAGGTAATTTGCAGAGCTGGTCTTGATTTATAGACTGCTGGGTATGTGGGTTTCTGTGTATGTTGTATGCGTTTTATTTGCCAAGTTCGGAGCCTGGAGGAGGGCGGCCTTTAATGTGGCTGAAGGCCGTTAGATATTTTGGATGGAAAAAGTTTTAGCATGGCACCAGACGTCATTTGTGTCCTGTTTTTCTGCGCCTAGTTCCTGCCCCCAGTTCCACTGGCTGCCGCCTGGTGAATAGGCCTTTGCTGGGTTGCTTTTAATGAGCCTGGGGCTGGTGCAGACCCCACAGTAAAGAGATAATGTCTATGAAAAGGGACATTGTCCCAGTAATGGCCTCCTGCTGCTAGATAAAGGTGGGAGGCCTGAAGCCTGGGAGGTATTTGTTTTTTAGGCAAGGACCCTGCTTGGTAGCCCATCCTCCTGCTCTTAGGTCTGTCTAGGGTCTAGGGTCGTAGGTCCCTGAGCTGCTGAATCACATATGGAGAGAGGGGGTGGAAGTCCAGGCCTTGGAGCACTGAACTGAGCCCCTGCTTCTCTCCCCAGGCCCATGGACAGACCTTCACCTTCCCAGATCTGTTTCCAGAAAAAGAACAAAGTTCCGTAGACCTTTATGGGGAGGAACAGCAGCAGAAGCAGAGCAGCGACCCCCGGCGTGGGGGCATCCCCTCCTGGTTTGGCCTGTGACCTGTGGTGACAGGCAGGGGCAGGGCCACAGACCCAAATGAACAGAGTGTTGAAAACCCAAATAAAAGTCCTATGTGGAGAAAGAACTGGATGCCTTACTTCCTTCTTTCCTGGGGTCTCGGGTCTCTGCACAAGGCCTGGTAGTGGGTGAGGCCATAGGCTCTTCTAAGAACCTGAGGTCAGGCTGGTATCACACAGGGTAGAGGTGAGATCCCTGTCCTATCCAGAAAGATTTTGTGTGTGTGTGGCACCATTGGCAGGAAGGACCAGCAGAGGAGGGTGAACAGGGAGGGTGTAGGAAGCCAGAAAAGATTTTCAGGCTCTAGGGTGTGAAGAAATTCAGCAGGTCGCAGAGCTGCAGTCTATCAATGTATCCCAGATGTCTGCCACTCTTCCCCAAAACCTGGACAACCAGAGCCCCCACGTCAGCTCTGAGCCATTGGTCCCCATTCTGCAAGAGCAGGTTGGGCATTCACAGTGCCCTTTTGTAGCAGGCTGGTCCATAAAGCTTATTGTTCTATTGTTGGGCTGGCTTGCCAGTGAGGAAGCCTCAGATGCTTCCATGAGGCTGCAAAAGGAGCCAAGCCAGGACCATGGAGGGTGTGTGTGTGTGTGTCTACTTGTGTGGGTCTGGGTGTCAGTATGTCTGTGTGGATCTCAGTGTGTCCAAGTGTCTAGTACACCTGAGTATGAAGGTAGGAGGTCGCCCAGAGATTTGGGGAGCAAACATGAAAGCATAGGGGGTGCTATGGAGAACCTGGTCATATCACCACATAGTATCTGACCCCAGCTTTGGGGCCTGCTGCCTCCCTTTGTCAGCCTGGATCTGAGAACCCCTGCTCTGCAACATGGCTCCACTGGGAGAGCTAGGCTAGCTAGGCCTTTCTTCCCTTGCAGGGCTGCCTCAGACCAGGCGCTCTTGGCCCCACCCCCACCCAAGCATGCAGGCAGCGGGGACAGGCTGGCTGGGGGCTGAAGACCAGCAAATGTACCCTTCAAGTGTTGATTTAGAGGATGGGGAAGGTCAGGAAGTGGGGCAGGAGAAATGGAGTCAACTGTATTTTCCTTAGAGAAATAATTCATGGGGCCCCGGGGCGCTGAGGCCCCTCACTCAGGAGGGGGAGGAGGAATCTCATCCTTCATGGCCGCCTGCATGTGGGGACGACTGTTAGCAGCCCCCACAGGGTACAGGCAGGCAGCACTTGGGGCCAAGGTCACCCTTCATCATGGCCTGCCGGCTGCCATACGGGCCCCTCCAGCCCCAGTTTCTCTTCCAACCTTGCCCCAACCCCCCACACCCCTCACAAGCTCAGGCTGCAGCTTGCTCTTCCAAGAGCAGGGGAGGAGGCAGGGGCCTCCAGCCCCCAGTCTCCGGGTAGCTCCTGGGCAGGGCAGGATACTCTGGGGCTTACAGTCATGTACAGTGAGGCAGTTTAGAGTCGGGGGGGGGGTTCTGGGCAAGGGAGGGTGGACATAGCACCAGGGATGCCTGCCCCCATCGCAGTCCCCACACCCCTCCCTTGCAGCCTCTAACCTACACACAAGTCTGCTGACCTCAGAGAGGGCTGGCTGAGGGCAGTCTCTAGAAGAGGCCCTTCTATGCTCCTCCAAGCACTCAGCCTAGGCTCCAAAGGGGGTACCCATGGTGAGGAGATCAAAATGTAGGGGTATGCTATTCAAGCCAGCTGAGGGCTACCCTGGAAGGAGAATGCCATGGCCCCAGGGCTTAGAGATGATATCCTCAGCCTGCTCTACTTGTGAGCCACACAGCAGCTGAGCAATTCCTGGCTAAGCAGTCTGGGGGATGGCCTGTTCCAATCACTTGAGGGGTCCCCAAGTTACCCGGACCTCCTCTGGTTCCCATGTGCCTCAGTTACAGTGCTCCCCCTCAGTCCATGAGATTCATCCCCCAAGGAGCACCTTATGCTTGGCTGAGCAGAGCTGGCGGTGGCGCCAGCACTGTTCACCTTCTCCAAGATAAGGAATGAACAAAGAGGGGTCCATGGGATATGGCCCGGCATGAGGTGCTGCGGGACCACCTCTCTTCTAGCTCCAGGCACACAGGGCCCCCTGAAAGCAGGATCCTTTCCCTGTCTGAGGTCTGGGGATGGACAGGACCAGCGCATCTGCAAGTCAAGTCCATCTCTGTCCCCATGCAAGAGCCCAGGGGCTAGCTTTTCTGTGATGTAGTATATCCCTTTTGCTTTAACTGAGTACTGAAGAATCGAACTCAGTCCATCAGGCTTTGCAAACAAGTACTGTTGCGGTCAGCTTTCTAGTTGCTGCGCAGAAAGAACCCAAACAAAAGCAGCTTGTGGAGGAATGGGTTTATTTGGCTTAGGGACTCAAGGGGAGACTCCATCCTGGCAGGGTAAACGATGGCATGAGCAGAGGGATGGACATCACCTGTGCCACAGCACTGGAAATAGCGGCAGGAAGGTGTGCCAAATACTGGCAAGGAAGCTCGCTTATAACCCCAAAAGCCCCCCCCCCAACACACACACAGCTCCATCGAGGTTGTAAAATCCAAATTGCCATCAGCTGAGGATCGATCACTGAGAACACATTCATTTGTTTGTGGGGGACACCTGGATCAAACCATGACAAGTACCTTTAGGCACTGAGCCATCTTTCCAGTCCTCATTGCTTTGATTTTTAAACAGCTTTATTGAGATGCAGTTTATACACCCTGCTTATATATCTTTATACAATGCGTATCTGCCACCTGGTGATTGTCCCCTCCCTGCAGATAACTGTAAAGAATTATTCTCCCGAGAGCATGGGTGAGAGATAGTAAAGTGTGTGCCATGCAAGCAGGAGGACCCGAGTTCAATCCCCAGAATGTACGGTAAAAATAAGCGGGCTCAATGGTACTCACCATCCAACTACCGAAGAGGCAGAGACAGGTAGATTCCTGGAACTCACTCACCAGCCAGTCTAGGCAAATTGGTGAGCTCCAGGCCAGCACAAGACCCTGCCTCTAAGAAGGTAGACAGGGCTGCAGAGATGGCTTAGTTGTTAAAAGCACTTGCTTGCAAAGCATGCCAGCATTTGCATCCGTATCCCTGTCTGAGCTCATCCCCCAGCACCAATTCCCTCAAACACTTTATTATTTCTGTGTAAATAGGGCTTTTCTAGTCAAAATACTCAGCATCTTTTGTTGTTGTTGCTGCCGCTACATCTGGCTTTGATTGACCCTGAACTCTGTGGATACTGGAGTCCTGATGTTAGAACACACAATTCATGAAGTATGGTGAGGTAGGGGCTCCTCTATACCTGTCCCAGGGAACATGTTTCCTGCCCCTGCAGCCAGCAGCTCCTTAGGGTGGAGACTGGTGTAGGGTCTACAATCTCCCTTTCTGTGAGGCTCAAGGCTGGGAAGATGGTGGGCCTGCTACGTCCTGCTTCCTATCTGTACCATTTCTTCCTAACAGAACCTCTCCCGTGCAGGGCCACGAAGAGGCCAGGGACTCAGAACTCACCATTGCTACAGCTCCCCTGAGAGTTCCCTTCAGGCAAGGTCTGGTTTGAACCCCTTTTTCTAGACATAGTCCAGACAACGGGTCGCCTGTATGTTCAAGTGAGGAACCCATGGCCCTGGCGGGACTCATGTCAACCTTAAGCTCTGTCAGCTTCCATTCTTGAGCTAGTTCTTTGTCTCTCTGCCTGCCAAGGAAAATTAGGTCCTTATGAGCAGGGAGTCCATGTTTGGCCTCAGTGGGCATTTGGCCATAAATGAGGGGCACACCTAATACCACTAGGTCATACTACTTTATATGTAGAGGAGTGTGCTCAGACACCCAGAACTAACATTTATGAATGAATGGCTGGTGGAGTGAAGTGTGCCTGCCTCCCTCCTCATACTCTTCCTCATAGGCACTCTCACAACGCATGCACTTGGTACCCTGGGCCGTCTACCTCCCATTCATTCCTCCACTGGCCACTGGACCTTTGTCTGGCCCATCATGGCTCCTCTCAGCTAGTTCAGTCACAGACATGGTCTGAAACCTAGTAGGGCACCAGGTCAATCTCACAAGAATGCGTGTGCTCTACTGAGTCCCTAGCACAAGCAGCCTAAAGGAGTTTGCCCACTGACCCCGGGGAGGCACTGACTGGACAGGGGACATTAAAAGACCACCAGGAAGTGCCTCAGGAAAAGTTTGGCCTCTGTCTCCACAAGGACTCACGCCTCAGGGTGTGTGTTGCAGAGTAGTAGGGTTAAAGTCAGATTCACTCATTTACCTTGCTGGAGCCCAGAGCCATGACCACCGAGGCAAATCTCAAGAAGTGAGTGAGCCAGAACTGGCGTGGCCCTCCAAGCTTCAGGGACCCCTACTCATCACCCCCCATTCTCCCCTACCCCAGCATTGCTGGGCGTTCCCAGCAGCCTCTGGGCCAGGGCAGGGGTAAACTACTGCTCAGTAAAGCAAGGTGCCCCCCTTTCTACCTGCATTTTATGAAGTGTTTGGAATTCCACGGCCTAAACAGCTGGCTGCTCTCTACCTCAGCTCTCCCTGGGATTTTAGCGGCTGCTAGAACCTTAAATAATTCTTATAAAAACCATGTCAGCCACAAACTGTGTGATATCTGATTTGTAGCACTCATAAAACGCCATGCCTGCTGCCAGAGTGGGGGAGGGCTGAGGCCAACTCACAGAGGCCTCATTTCCCGTTGGTGTGTGTGGACATGAGTGACTGAGAGATACCCTGGTGGGGGAGGTTACCCCAAAGAGTGGGACCCTGGAGTTCCAACCTCACTGCATGTCCCCTCCTCCCCACCAGGAAGGATGGCTGGGCCTCTTCCTTTCCCCTAAGTCCTGGAGTCTCATCAGGAAAGGCTTATTGCTTCACAAATCACAACCATAGTTCAGAGAGGCTGGGATGTCCTTGGAGGTCAAAGGAGCCACTAAAGTGATTGCTGCTTAGGAAAGGGGTGCTGGTCCCCCGCCAGATGGGCAGGTACCCCCAATGAGCCCTAGGAACCCAAGGGGCTGGCCTGATAAAATGTTGAGGAGGTGGTATCCCCATCCTACAAGTACCAAGAGAGCATCCTGGCAGAGCGGGTAAAGACCCCTCCGATCTGTGCCACATGTTTGTTCTCTGTGTGTCCCTAGAAGGCTCCAAGTGACAGAAGATAAAGAAAGGCACGAATCAGAGAGAACAACATCAGTCATGGAGATGTTCAGGTGACCCTGGGGACAGCCTGGCCTAGGTGGCCATTTCATAGAACCAGAGGAAAATGCCTCCCCCCACCCCCAAGAAGGAACTAGAGCCTTCAATGCCCACCGCAGGCTGCTGGGCAGTGGGTCTGGATAACAAGCCCTGTAGGCTGCAGGCAGGGAGGGGAGGCTCCTGGGCAGGGGGTGGTCATTAAAGCCATAGATCAAAGAGCCCTAGAAACACATCTCATTAGGAAAGCTGGCCAGAGCCGCCCGGTCTGGGCGGGCTCAGACAGGTCTGCAGTTCATATACTTTGCCTTTGCTGGATGAGAAAGCCCAGCCCCCACTGGGTCTGTTCCCTGGGGCTGCAGATCAGCCTGGGGTCTGGGCAGGCTCAGGACAGCTTCCATGTTCCCACCATCCCTGCCTTCAGGGGTCATCTCACAATTCCTGAGAGGATACAGGTCCACAGGGACCTGGCTCTAAGTGCCTATATAAGGACTTATAGGGATAGTAAGGGGCATGACACTTGCCCCCTCACTCCTAATGGGTGACAGACAGCAGCCAGGAGTTGGGCATAGGGGCCTGCTTATAATCCCAGAATTTAGGAGGCTGAGGCAGGAGGATTGTGTGTTCAAGGCCGGGTGAAACTTTATATTAAGATCCTGTCTCTAAAAAACAGAAAGGTGACAAAACAGACAACAGCAGAGATAGGGACCTCTCATTGCTCTAGGGTTCATTTGATCAATTTAGAGGCAGAGATAGGTGGAACAGCAGCTCCTGGAAAGGAAACATGGCTGTGGGGTATCACTTGGGCTGAAGGAGCCTGTTTCTCTCTCAGCCTTTGGTCTTGTGACCATGAGGTCCTTAGTCATAGCCTTGTCTAAAATGTGGCATGAAGTCCAGGAGTGATGGCACATGCTTACTACAATACAGTACTCAGGAGGTGGACGCAGGAGGCCAGCCTTGGTCACATTAGCAAGTTTGACTCCAGCCTGGATTATATGAGGCCTTGTCTCAAAACAAACAAATAACAAAGAAAGGGGAAAAAAGACCAAATTAAAAACCCAAGGGGCTAGAGATATGGCCCAGCAGTTAAAGGCTGTTTATTACAAAGCCTGATGGCCTGGGTTTGATTCACCAGTACACACAGAAAGCCAGTTACACAAAGTGGTGCATGCATCTGGAGTTTATTTGCAGCAGCCGTTCTTTCTTTCTCTTTCTCAGAAAGGGAAAGAGAAAGAAAGAAAGAAAGAAAGAAAGAAAGAAAGAAAGAAAGAAAGAAAGAAAGAAAGAAAGAAAGAAAGAGAGAGAGAGAGAGAGAAAGAAAAAGAGAAAGAAAGAAAGAAAGAAAGAAAGAAAGAAAGAAAGAAAGAAAGAAAGAAAGAAAGAAAGAAAGAAAGAAAGAAAGAAAGAAAGAAAAGCTGTGCTTGGTGGTGCACACTTGTAATCCTGACACTGGGAAATGAAGACAGGAAGATCAGGAGTTCAAGGCCAGCTTTGGCTACTGTGATAGTTAGGTTTTGTTGTTAACTTGATCTTTTTAATTACCTTGGGTGGGTCTCTGAGGATGTTCACAGGAAGGCAGCCTCTCAGCAAGGGGTAGGATGTAAAGAAGCTCAAAGAAGCTGGAAGTAAATATCCTTTCCTGTGTGGGCAGTGCAGGAAGGAAATTCCAGAGACTCAGGAAGCCATTAAGTCTGGGATGGGATTGTAAGACCCCACCCTAAGGCTATATAAAGGAGAAGAAATTCTCCTTGTCCCTCCTGCCTGTTTGCTGTTCTGTGTGTGGTATAGGTGATGGGTTTCTCTCTCTGCTTACTTCCCCTCAACCTGTAGTTTCAGTAAATACTTTCTTCCCCCAAATTGTGCCTGGTTTGAAGATTCATCCCAGCGGCGTGTGGCTGACTGTGACAGCTAAATAGTGAGTTTGAAGCCAGAGTGGACTACATGAGACTCTGTCTCGAAAAAATAAAATAAAATAAAAACTACAAGGGTCTGGGGAGATGCGTCAGTAGTCAAAGGTGATTGCAAAACCAGACAGGATTCAATCCCCCAGCACCCACATAAAGTTGTATGCAACATGGTGCAGCATCTGGTATTTGGTTGCAGTACCAAGATACACATACTCTCACACAAATAAATATTTTGTTTTTATTTATTTGCAAGCAGAGAGAGAAATGGGCATGCCAGAACCCTGGCTGCTGCAAGTGAACTCCAGATGCATGCACCACTTTGTGCATCTGGCTTTAATGAATATTGGGGAATTGAACCCAGACAGGCAGGTTTTGCAAGCAAGTGTCTTTAACTTCTGAGCCATCTCCCCAACCCTAATAAATATTTTTATTACAAAAAAAAAAAAACAACAAAAAATGGAAAGGGCTGGTAAAACAATAGAGGAGGCTGGTGTGTTCAAGGCCCCGGGTTCAATTCCTAGTACCACCAAAACAAAACAAAAAAAGTGACATGATGATGCCAGGACATTAGGCCCAGGCTGGCAGAGGACTTGGCAGTAGGCAGGTTTGCTCACAGAATCCCTGACTTCCTGATGCCCAGCCCCTGTGCAGTCCTGGCATTAGGCAAGGCTTTGGTATTTCCCTGCCAAGCCTGGTCCCTGTCCTTTCCTCCCAACAGCCACGGTGTGGCAGAATGTGGCCAGGCACAGGAGCCCAGGATCCCAGGCCTGGTAGACAGGCTGTTCCTTAGAGGTGACGCTGCTACTGGCCCTTTGTGCCTGCCCAGACCCTGGCCACGAGGTGGCGTGGCCAAGCCACCCAGTCACCAACTGTCATGCCAGTTAGAATGACTCTGAACCCCAGAATGGCCGTGTCATTGGGGGGATCTTTGGGTAGCACCTTGAGGTGAGACCCCTTAGACATCCAATTCCCTGAAGGACTTGGCCCAGGGATTTCATGCTGCTGTTGGTCCCTGGTGAGGAGGCACCTGGAGGGGCCTGTGTCCTTATAGCTTGGCACTGTTCTGGGGGTGCTCTGTGGTTATAGGGTCCCCTGCTAAGAGGTCCACTGACCACAGGGCTTTGCCCTACTGCTGTTTTTCTCTCTCATAAGAAAACAAACTCTACTGTTAACTGGCTTCTTCTTAACAGGCACTTTCCTCCTCAGCTTCCAGAGGCCCTGCTGTTGTGGATATGGAACCTTAACTCCAAAACCATGATACCTTCCTCTTCCCCCCCCCCTCCCCGAGCCATCTAGTGCATGGTTAGTGTGTATTTCACCGGGAGAAGGGGTCACTGGCAAGAGGCTCGACTCAGGTCAGGGGCTTTTGGTCTGGGGGACATCAGGGCTTCTGCTAGGTTGCATCTGTGGCTGCTGGGAACAACCATGCTCACATGGCAGCACTCGGGGATCTGGGTCACTTGCCCCAGAGACCAGATTGGGGAGCTCACTGGACACCCCCAGATGTTGGGATACCCTGGTGTGTGACTGCTTTGAGCTTGTCACTGTGTCCTTGGATTGAAGCAACCTAATCTCTGGAAGGGGACTCCTAAAAATAAATCCCAGGCTCAAGACTCAAAGGACCCTCTGGGGTTAGGAGCAGCTGTTCTTCCCATCCAAGCCTGTCCTCACCTCCTGGAACATCTCCTGCTTGCAAGGCCCCCGGGCCTCACCCTGACTAAATCCTCCCTGGCCCCTCGGCCGGTACATAACTGGAAAAGTATGTGTTCTAAGCCTCCTTTGGGGCTTGGGGAGGACATGACCACTTGTGCTAGGATAAAGGGAGCCAACAGCTGCCCAAGGAAAGTGATGAAGGATGCCAGGAATGTCCTTTATCCGAAAATATCGGATGGCCTTCGAGATGCCGGGAAGCTTGCCCTAGAAGTCCTCTGCAGAAACAGAAGTAGCTCTGGAGTGCTCACAGTTGCCTCCGTCTGTCAAGATGGCCCCAGCCAAAATGGCAGTTTTTCACTGTCTGACTTTGGGCAGTTCCAGGGGCTGTTGCTTGAAAACCCCCGCCCCCCCCCAGGCTCCAGGCTAGGGAAGCTGCAAAGACCCTCAGGAGAGGGTTTGGGAATGGCCACCCCCGGCTCTCCAGGTCTGCTATCACCCATGACCCTTGAAGGGCACAGGGCAGAGCTTTCATTGGGCATGTCTGTCCCTCCTCTCTGTGGTTCCTTCCTCACAGGCTTTTCTCCCCAACTTGGGATCCCCACTTACTATGTGCAAAAGCTGGGGGGCCAAGGACTGGGAGAACCCTAGGATGTGGAAGGGGCAGTGTAGTCAGTGGGTGTCAGTTCTGAAGAGCCCCCAAGAAATAACAGGGACATGATGGAAAGGGAGGGGGCTTCCCAAGCTGGAAGGTTTGAACCTGAGAGTCACATGGACGAAGGCCTTGAAGAGAGACAAGGTGACCAGGTGGGGGACATGGGGTTTGAGAGCAGGCGCCAGCTTGGCGGGCTTGGCCTGGAACACTGGGTCACATGCTTGCACACAGGGCTCATGGAATATTCTTAGTGGGGCCAGGAGGCCTGGGGCCGGGGTATGAGAGTCCTGAGCAGGTCCAGGGCGCCAAATGGTTGGCACAGTGCCCCCAGCCCCACTTGGTCACCTCTGATGTATGACTTTCTCCTGGGCCCCTGTGTCATCGTCTTGGCAACACTGGGAGGGACAGGTAAATACAGAGTAACAGTGGTCCCATGTCTCCTGATGTCTCCTTGAAGGAGTTAGTATAGTGAGATAGACATGGCCAAGTTTGGGAGAAATGCATTACTGGCCTTATGCCAGCTCAGACTAGCCATGTGTACCCCTGCCCTTCCCTGCATTACCCACCCAAGCCAGTATACCATGTGGGGCTACCGGGGGGGGGGGAACAGTGGGAGGGGGGTTGGGGAGAGTGGTCACATCCTGAAGGTGGAGGCCAGGGATTCCTGAGAGCTTGGGGTCTTGCTGAGAACTGCAAGCCCCCACTCCACCGAGTTTTGGGGACTCTGGGGCAATTAGTACATGAAACAGCAGCTCTGACCCCTCTAGGAGAGGGTCTTCCTATCCTGCAGTTGGACACAGGACCCCTCCTGTTGGGCCATCTCAGCTCCCTCAGGAGTGCTGGGCAGGGTCTCCAGTGGAGTCAGCCAAATGCCTTGGGCCACCTGAAGGGGGCAGTAGAAGAACATGAGTTCCTGCCTAGCTGGGCTCACTGCTGGGGGAGCCTCCTGCCCCCAAGCCAGGCCAGTTGGTTCCACATGGCACCTTCCCCACCTATGACCCCAGAATGCTGCTGCAGAACAACACATTGAGGCTGGCTGCCAGGGGACCCCAACCCTACTCCACCGTCCCAGCAGGGAGGTCTAAAGCCCAGTACTCTCCTAAGTTGTTTTCTAGTATTATAGGGGTGGAGATGGCTGAGGACAATGTAGGCAAGTTTAGTCTGCATCCCAGGTGACTGAGGCAAGAGGCTGGAGTTTGGGGTCCTTTGTTTACTTTCAGAGAAGCCCTTGTGCCTAGGGTTAGGTCAGCTCATAACCCCACGTGCCCACACCTAAGCCTTTGGGCGCTGAAGGCAGGGTGTACCCAGGACCCTGATGGAGCAGGGGACAATGTGAACATGGTGTCTCCAAGTCTCATCCAAGGGTGGCGCTGCTGACCAGGATGCTGGACAGAAAGGTCATCTGTGGTGTTGGCCTTGCTGTCTTTTGTGGCTTAGCTGTTCCTAACCTGAACCCTCCAGGAGCCTAAATTAGGCTCTGAGATGGCTGGTCAGGAGGCCATGGCATCACTGGGTAACCCAAGCTTCCTGGGGCAGAAGGGCCCAGCCCAAAAAAGGAGAATCTGTGCCCTCAGAACCAGAAGGTGCAAGTGTCCCTACAGTGGGTGTCCTGCCAAGACTGTGGAAACCTTCCTCTTGCTGGCCTCTCGGCTGCACAGCCGCTCTGTCTGCTTTCTGTACTGTAGGATCATGTTCCCCTCCCCGCCAGCCGTGTCTTATCTCTGGGAAAGAGATTACAGAGTTTCTACATAATTTTTCTGTATGAAGTTTTCAACATGAAGTTTGAAGTGAGGTTTTTCTTTTCTTTTTTTTCAAATAACACCTGGAGAGGAGTTCACAAAGGAAGAATGTTGGCTTACCACAAAACTCTGGGCTGCTGTCTTCTCACAGGCCCTCCCCACTCAACCCTTTGTGCTCCCTGCCCTCTGCCACTGTGAATTATCCCTTCTGGACACGATCTCCAGATCCCTACATGCATGCCTATGTCCATCTTTGCTGTGGCCTAAACGTGGGTGCCATGGATCACAGTGCCTTGAGTCCTTATACACCTGGATCATAAACCCCTCCTTCCACTCTTTGGTGTCTACAGCTCCAGACAGCCTGACTCACCTTAGTCAAAGCAAGGCATGGCCAGCTGGCTTACACCCCCTTTCCCAGGAGAGGTGAGCTGCCTGCTGGAGACGCCTCTGGACCTGAGGTGTCCCCATCTGCGGAAAGTGGTAATGGAAGAGCCCGCTGTTTTCCTCTCTTGGTAATTGAAGGGGCCACTTAGAAAATCGAGTCTCAAGTTTTGTCTGTTGGGTCATTTTGATTTGGGGATTTCCAAACATTAGGGCCACGAGAGGTCACCCCACCGACCCTAGCCTGCCTCATTATGTCACAGCCAGATTGCTGTGGCACCTGATGGAATCCAGAAGGCCCCAGCAGGCGGGTGTGCGGGCTGGAGGGCAGGAGACTGGGACGTGGGGGCAGGGCCTGCGGCTGGGCTGCACACCAGACCGAGCTCACACCAGTTCTAAGTGTCCTGGGGCAAAATGGCTTCCCCAGCTTCCATGAGACCCCAAAAGTATACCCTAGAGTACTCTGATCTTGAGCTCACCACACTAGTCCTGTCGATCTGTGTCCTGGACATCTGCTAGGCCTGCCACTTCTCAGGCCCTTTCTTAACCTTAACCCTATCCTAGCCCTTCCCGAAGGTTCTGCCCCTCTACCATCCTCCCCACCATTATGGAGTGAGGGGCTAAGATGCTTTCTCTCTGGACCCCTCCTACCAGCACCTCTACACCTTCCAGCCTCAGGAAGACCCCATGGGCCCTCCCTGAAGCCCCCACTTCTGCTGACTTGCTCTGGTCAAGTGAACATGTTATCCGGTCCTCTGTGTCCCTGTCCCTGTCAGCATTTTGATGGGCAGTCAGGGGTCTCTTTCTGTCCCATACCACACTTTCCTTGGGGGAATTACTGGGCACAGCACCCCCCAGGGGTACTCTCCACTAGGGGAGCTGTGCAGGTTTGGGGAAAAGACACCTGAGCTCAGCTTTTGTTGCCCCAAACTAGAAGAACCATGTCTACCTCTGGCTCCTCGTCTCCCCAACCCAGTTTCTTCTTTTTGCTTGGTGTCCCCAAGATATCTCCGTATTCAGCCAAACTGTCCCCTCCCTGTGGCTCCCAGCCACACCTGTGACCTCCAGCTAGGGAAGGAAGGCAGCCAAGGGTACAAGCCTGGTTTTCCTAGTCACCTGCCAGTCTCTTGTGCTCCCACTTCCTCAGAGCACCTGACTCCTGCCAGGGCTGGTGGGCAATTCAGTGTGACCCTCACTTTCTTAGAAGGAGGGGGATCAGCAGGAGATAATTGCCCCTAAAATCAAGCCTTCCTCCATAAGAATTTATGGGGTTAGGTAGGGACCAGGCGTGGTTGGTGGCTTCATCTCTTTTCTTTTTTCCATCTGTTCCCAAGAGAGATGTATCATCCAGGGCCTCGGAGGCGCAAATGGGAAAGGAAGCACTCAGGGTGTGGGCATCCAAGAGCAGAGTGAACATTTAACCTCATCCTTGGGGGAGTGCCTGCAGGCTGGATGAGCATCCAGGCCTTGCCCGTCCCCGGGTGCCCTGGAAATGGGAGATGGGTCAGCAGTGCCCGAGGCTGGGCAGCATGCAGGGGCACCACACTCCTTCCTGTCCCTGGAAGCCTGGTTTGGCCCATGGGACTTGCCCTGTCAGCACTTTCTTCAAACCCCTCATGCAGAAGGCAGAGTCGGCCGAGGCCAGCGGGCCACCCGGGGCCACTCCGTGCCAGGCACAGCCATGTTCTCCATTGCCTGCTCATTGCTACTGTTCACTAGCTCTTTCTTCCGCTCTTTGAGACTCCTTCACCTTCTCGACTCTCCCCTGCCTCTCCCAGCCCTTCACCCCTACAACCTCCTGAAGGCCAGCAAGGGGCAAGATGGTTGGAGCACTGTCTGTCTAGGACCAGTTCGCTTCCTCTTTCAGCAGGTTCCAGCAGGTTCCAGCAGGAGCAAGTGAGCCCAGGGAGGAGGGCACCCCAGACCCACCTGGAGTCCCTGGGGTGGCCCTAACCTCAGAGGGCTGGGTCTGGAGCCTGGCCACAGACTTCTTGGGATAAGAATCTCTTGTACAAGTAAGACCTTGGCAGTCCTGGTGTGGGGTTTGGGTTGGTTGTGGACTCCAGATCCTTCTCTTCTTGGGGGTCCAAAGAGTAGAGCAGGGATCCTGTGATCTTAATGTGGAGAGCAGTGATGTTGGTTGCCCACCACTGCAGCATAGTGGCCTCCAAGGTGAAGAGACACCCCATCTTCTCCTAGTGACAGGTATCAAGGTATCATGGTTCCCTCTTTTGTCACAAGTTAGTTCAGCCCCTAGGGAAACTGTACAATGACCCTACCCAGCTCCAAGGCAAGACTTCCCCCAAGCACCCTTGGGCTCCAACACCTCAGACACAGTGACACCCTATTTCCCTGTCCCTGTGTCTGCCTCCTCAGGGAAGTTCCCAAACCATGATATTCTGGCCCAGAGTCCCTGGGGCCATAGTCTCTGTCTGGTCCTCTTGTCATTGTGTGAAGAGGGACTGGGGAGAGAAAGAAAGTAGAAGGTCCAGGGTAGGAGAGAGAGGCTGTGGGAGGGGTGGGCCTGGGCTGATCCAGCAGGTAATAGTAACTGGGGAGGAGAGAGGGGCTTCTAGACACTTAGAGAAGAAGAGAGACCAAACACAGGGCCAGGTTCTGAGAGGAGGAGGGAGGCTGGGTGGATATGGAGCCATTCTTGGCCCACAGTGGCAGGGAGCCTGGAGTAGTGGGCCCAGGAAGGGTGTCCCGATGAGGGGAAGGGACAACTTTAGGGGAAGGTGACATTCTGGCAAAAGGAAAGACAGAGAGTCAATCAGCAGGCTGGAGAGAAGAGAGGCCAATGTTGGCCAAAGGAGACAGTGTCCTTCCCCAGCCAGAGCCAGCAAAGTTGGCGCCATGATATGATATCCCCCAGGGCTGGAGGTAGCAAAGGACCCTCAGACACCCCAGGACCTGGAATGTTGGGCATGGACAGCCCGAGTGCCCTGTAGCACCCATAAGAGAAACAGTTTCAGGGAGAAAACACACTTCTACATCTTGGGGATGGTGGAGGGTGAGCCGTGTGTTGTGAGGGCATAAGTGGGAAGGATGGAGAAGAGTTGGGGTTCCTAGGGTTCACTTTCCCTCTCCTGGCAGCCCCACCTAGCAAGCTTAAAGAATTGAGAGGGAGAGGGGGTCCTGAAATGGTAGACACAGAAAGAGTTGTCTCCAAAACTGGCCAAGAGCAGGGTTCTGGGGATCAGGGTCTGGTCATGGCTAGGTGGACCTGGTTGGATGAAGTGGGCCTCACCGCACAGGGCCCAGCCAAGAAGAAGCCAGACAGATCCTTCACTCCTGGATGTTCCCCTGCATGCTCAGGGTGGTCCCAGCGCACCCTCAGGTGGCGAGGCCCCATACTGGCCCCCAACTCTCTGAGCCCACAACTCCCTCTGTTTTCCGGGTATTGGTTCGGTTGCAGGTTGAGGTGCTGACCCATCACCCATCTCTGTCGATTTGGGCTAGAGGACATCTGGAGAAAACACCAGAAAAATGTGAAACCTTGTGGTTATCTCAAGATCAAAGTGGAGAGGGCAGGAGGAAGGCAGGAGAACAAAGATCAGATTCCTGACTTCAGGCCTCTTTAGTCTTCCATTCCCTGGACTAATTATTTGCTTAGGTCAAAGCTCCCAGCCCGCTGGGCTCCAGGGCCGGGGCCGGGGATTAGAGTAAGGGGCACAGGGCTCTTTCCTGATGAAATCTGCTTATCCCAAGGCCAAATGGCCTTCAGAGCAGAGCTGTGGGGGTGGCTCACTTGTCCCAGGCGCAAGCAGGCTTATCTGCTCAGAGGGGCACCTTGCTGAGACTCGGGGGCTGGGAGGGGCCCTTCTGCTCTGCCTGGCCTGGGAAGACAGGAGAGGAAGAAGGGATAGAATTTGATGGGGCTGGGAACACATCCTGATATGAGTGAGAGTAATGCCCTGCTCCCCAGGGTGTGGTAGGGCCCTCCAGTACCAGGTCCAGCTGGTGGGGCGGGTACCCCTCTTCAGGTGAGGCTGCTGGTACCTGAAGTCCACAGAACTGGACACTGGGAGCTGCCTCTTATGTGGCCATCGCCTTCCATGGGGTACTCAGCCTTGGTGGCTCCTGAGACAGTCCCCAGGGGTTTCAGTGTGCTCTCACCTGGCCCTCCAGAGTTGGAGCTGGGCCCCAAGACTCATTGAGGGTTTGCTGTCTTCCATCTCCAGAGCTCCAGCCTGAACATCTTGGAACTGACCTTTCCCGAGCAGGTCGGCTGAGATGCGATGGTGCCCGTCCTGGGCTGTGGCTCATGTTGGTGTCTGACTTGATCCTGGGGGTTCAGAGGAGAAGGCTGTTTTTGAGAGATGTCCTTCCTTTCGGCCTTAACGCATCTCTACCCATGAACATTGGTGTATGCTGGTCTCCATCCCAGGCCCATCCTCGATCATCTCTTCAAGACTCGGGGACCCACAGTGGCTGCTCCCCCACCAGCTGGCTGGGAAAAGACCCAAGGTGCAGGGCACATAGCAGGGAGGCTGGGGATTGGTCACTGCCTGAATGTCCCCGGACGGATGCCCGTATGCCCTTGGGCAGCCTTCCCCTCGGACAGTCTGTCCAGGCCGGAGAAATCCTAAGCCAAAGGGATTAAGAAGAAAGAACACAATTGACTCTCCCTTGGCTGTGCTAATTTGTGTCTGATTGAGGATATATTCACCCAGTGGGTCCAAACACAGAGGTGAGGATGCCAAGGTCTACCAGCTTCCCCTTGCTCAGGTCAGCCTCCCACAGATGCCCAGCTCCACCCTGCTCTGCCCTGCTCACTTCACCCTTGCCTGCCTCTCCCCTGGCAGCAGCCATCTTGCACTCCTGCGGCTGCTTAGGAAAGCACAGAGAACCTTGTCCGGGTGCCTGCATACATGGAGGGATGTAGGGACCCCTCTGTATTGGCCCTCAAGCTGGTCTTGAGGGAACAGCAGGCTTGGGTTAAGATCCAAAGGCTCTAAAGACTGACAGCCCCTCCACACCCTTATGCCAGCCTCAGTCCAAATGGTAACTTCAGCTAGGCTCATTCCAGTAGCCGAGGTTACTCTTCCCACACAGGGAGGGAGCTGGATGTCCTCTTCTAGGTCAACAACGTTCAGGGATGTTAGTGAGGTGCCTTGAAGAGATTGCTGAGCCAGGGTATGACTAAAAGAGCTAGGACGTGGGTTCTGTGGCATGCCACACCTTTGCTGGTCCCCTCAGCACTGTCCTGGCTCCCGTCATTGGCTGGAGGTCTCCTGGGGGCCATGGGGCTAGAGGAGGTGGAGCTGGGGGAGTCTTTCCTAGTTGGGGCTGTGGAAAAGACATTCTGACCCCCCTCCTATGGATCAGGAACAGGACACAGATGGCACTTTGTCTGTAAATATCCCAGATTCAGAAAGAACAAGGAGACTCCAGGTGACTGCGAAGAACAGAGTTTTACCTCTGACTCCTCCTGAGCTCCAAATTCCTTTGGCTTTGCCCCTCCCTCGTCCTTCAGGCCAGAGCTGTTGGGGCCCACCCCAGAAGCCCCTCTGGGATCAGTTCTCCATCATGCTAAAGCCCCCAACATGTGGCTGGAGTGGTGGGAGGGTGGGGGCAGGGCAGTTCTTCCTCTCTCCCCCCCAAACTCAGACTGGACCACTTAAGAATAATGAGGCCCAGGTGGCCCCACGTGAGTCTCGATCCTTGCTGGCTGCAGGGCCAAGCCTCCGCCTCTCTGCTTCCCGCTAGGAGCAGCTAATGACAACCAGAGTCGAGAAGGTGTGACTCCTCAGCTGTCAGGGCTGTGAGGGACCCTTGCCGGCAGGTGGGATGCAGGGCAGGGCCCGGTCAGGCCATAGGATCCACACTGCTGCTCCACTCTGAGAAGACAGGCCTAGGTGCTTGATCAGTTCTCTAGGACCCGGGTCTCTCTGCCCTGCCTCCTCTGGTCCTCAGACATGGGTGCTTGGGGAAAGAAGACATTTCAGTTTCTTTGCCACAGTGCATCTAATCTGCCCTTGGAGAGGAGAGCAAGCAGGCCTGGAAGGCCTCAGGGCTGTGGCTGGGGAAGAAGCATGCCCTCCGAGGCTGCCTCAGGACCTAGTGTGTATGCCTGTCATCACTCAGCTGTGTGCCTGAACACGTTTGTATGGCCAGATCTGCTCTATAGCTTACCATAATAAAGCAAAAATGTTCACCGTGCTATGGGAAGGACAGAGTCCACAGAGGCCTAGAGTCCCTCAATGCCCTCCCTTCAGCCTCTGATTTCCTAGCAAAGAGGACCATTGAGCCTGTCACTGGTCCAACAGTGGCCATGTCAGCCAGACACGGGGCCACATAGTATGCAAAAGCCACTCATGCCTCAAGTCCATGGGACTAATGCTTCAGAGAGATGCAGGGGGCTCTGCCGTAGACACAGCCCTGGCAGACACACCAAGTCCTCCTGTAAGAACACCTGGGCAGAGCAGGTGCAATACAAGGCCTTGTTTAGAGATAGCAAGGTCAAAACTACAGGGAAAGGGCTGAGAGGTGGCTGAATAAGCCATTTTTATGGTGGTCCCAGATCAAAAGGATCTTTTGGCCACATTGCTTGGAGTCCCATTGCAGCAAGCAGAAGAGTTCGGAGAGGAGAAAGCAAAGATAGATGCCGTGGCAGGATGGGGAGGAAGGGCAGAGTGGGGGGTTCAATCCGGCTGCAGGGAACTGGGTGCAAAGGGCAGACAGCGGGCGTGGGGGGGTGGCGGCAGCCAGGGATCAAGGCCAGCAGACTGCCCATGGTGGGAAGAACAAAGGCCGAGACCGCCTGAATACTTGCGGATAATCACACGTGGGGCGGGAGGGCGCCCAGCCCTGCAGCCCACCACATGGCTAGATAAGACACTGGTTACACAGTTACAGACTGATTGGGACTGACCCCAGAGACGTCAGCCCGCCCAGGAGAGCCAAGGAGAGGCTGGGGTCCAGGGTCTGATTTTGCCTACCCCTCCCCACAGGGTGGGGATGTCCCTCCCCCTGTTATCTTCAGTAAACCTGCCTTGTCCCTGCAGATGGTCACCACGTGGCCCCTTGGTCACTTCTCACTGAACCTAGAACTTGTTGTCCCCTAGGTACTTGTGGACACAAGGCTATAGGGTTAGGATTTACACAATCCCATAATCCCCCATGCCTACCTGGCTGGGGCCACCCACTGAGCCTTCTTGCTAGTCATCTCCTGCCTCAGACTTTATGACTAGGTGGTGCCCCAGCTTTCCATCCTGCCACCCCCAACAAGGAAGACCCTACCCCAGTCCAGAGTCCTTCCTTGAGTGAGAACACACTGGGGACATGCAGGGTATCTAGATTGCCTAAAGCTCTTGGGGTGGCCTGGCCCTATTCTTTATATGATCAAATGAGCCAATGACCTGGTACCCATACCTGGAGCCAGGTAGCACCAACAGAGAAAGATGGACACTATTGGCAGAGCCTGTGGCCAGCAGAACACATGTGTCCCCAGCTGGACTTCCCATCTGCCTCTCTCTAGGGCACTTTGAGGCCAGAAATCCATGCAGAGTGGATGGGCTAGCAGCACGAGAGGCCTCTGAGTAACCTTCCTTTGTGGCTTTCCCACGACGTCCCTGTAATCGAGGCTTTTCTCTCTGGCACCCCTGCACCCCACAGCTGCCTGGGTACAGCCAGCTGCTTCTTACCCACCCTGCACTGGATGCAGCCTGGCCTGGAGATGCTGTCTATATTGAGGTAGTAGTGATCTTTTCCCATGGCTAGGATTGGGGTGGGGGGAACCAGGAATTTGAAGAGGAAATGGCAGTGGCCTGAGAATTTTGAAAATGTGTCCAACTGCCTGGGTTCTTGGGAAGAAGCCTACAAGAGGATTAGAGGGGGGGGTGGCGATGTGGTTCTGGGTGGGCTGTGACTAGCGGGGTACTGGGTTACTAGCGTGAGAAGGGGGCCTCTCCATGCAAACCAGCAGCTGTCCCCTTCCTTCAACCTGTTCCCCCTCCTCCTCTTAGACCCCCTGACTGAGGATGGGAGTCAGAGCCAGTCCTTGAGTTTGCCATACCTTTCAGGTGACCTGAGGCAAGGTGCCCCTTACAGGCCTCTCATCCCCACTTGCATAATGGGACTCAGGAGCTGAGTCCTCTGAAGCCAATGGCTACTCAGGGAGCCCACTGGTCACTTTTGGTACCAACTCCATCATCTCCAGCACCCTCTACTTCTGTGGGGCCAAGTCTCTCTGGATTTGACCAGATTCCCAAGGAGACACTTGGAAAGCAAGAGTGAATGTCACTGGGGGGGTTTCTCTGTGCTGCCTGGTGGGTCTGGTCACTGAAAACCCTGGGGACAACAGCTGTCCCTGCCTCTTGGAAATGGCTGACAGGTCCACAGGGGCCCCCCGGGCTAAGCCCTCCATGGTGGATTACAACGGATAATCTACACCAAGGGAAATGGGCTCCAAGAAGCTCAGCAGCTGTTTGGAGGGGCTGAGGGGGCTTAGGGAAGCCTTCCCATCCCTTCCCCCACTGACCACAGCGTACCACTTTGTCCCGCTTGACTGGACTGGACCCTGGGGCCTCAGCATTCCCTCCCACACCTACCCCTCATGGAGGACAGGCAGGGCTTAGGGCTCTACTGACGTCAGTTGGGTAAATGGAGTCATCTCCTGGCAGCCTGATCCCCTCCTTATGCCCTGCCTTGGGACGATGTGATTACAGCCTCCCCACCCCATCCTCCCTCTCAGGCCCAGGGCAATTAGCAGCAGTGTGGAGGCGGAAGCTACCCAGGCCAGACAGGCTGAGCGCACATACAGGCTCCCAGGGCCCCCGGATGAAGGACACTGCAAGTGTCTCTGGGGAGAGGGGCCAGCCTCAGCTGGGACCAAATGGGCAGATGCAGAGCTGGCTTTTGGCCAGGAGAGCAGAAGAGATTGACAGAGGCGGGCAGAGGGGCCATGATTGGCCCGTGACCCTTGGCCTGTTGTCTGCTTAGCTAACTTTGCAGAGGGGACACTGTATGCAGAGAGAGGCCCAGGTGATAAGGATCCTGGGTCATTGACATTGGTGGCCCTCACTGGACTCAGCTCCCTTCCCACCCATAACCTCCTGACCCTTCTAGTCATTGCCGTACCCCCTTCTGGAATCTTCTGAGTCCCTTGGAAAATGAAGAGAGGACCTTGTTTTCTTGCCATGTAGAAGATCTCAGCACCCCCGCCCCCTACCAGGCTAGAGAGAAGCAGGCACTTGGCCTTTGGGAACCCAGGGTTCCTACATGGCTGCTAGGCTCTTCCTGGGCTTGGGCTTTGCAGCCTCCCTCAGGATGGTACTCTCCAATTAGTGGGGCTCTGCAGGGGCCCATACCTGTTTCCTTTGTGTTGAGGCACAGGGCAAGGGAAGACTCCCTAGGGTTCTGGCTCTGTTGATGGACTGAAGGAGTTGTTCTTGCAGAGGGCCACAGGGTGGGCAACACCCAGACCACTTGAGACCCAAGTGCTCCTCTCTGTAGGGCACCAGTAAGGGTATCCTTGAAGGCGTCTTTGCCCTCAACCTGGCCTTCCCGAGGGTCCCCCTCCCACCCAATCTCCATCTCCTGCAGTTGAACAGGGGTAATTGTGGGAAATGCAAGCCACATGCCTTGGACCTATTTACACTTAATTCAATACAAGGAGCTTCCTGGGCCTTTGATGTCTCCAGGACCTGTGGCCTTTAGTGCTTTGTGGGCTGTGAGGCAGGAAACCAGGGGCTTCAGGACAGAGAAGCAGCCCCTCAACCCCTTTGTAGCCATCAGGGTCCTGGGGCCAGGCCCTCCAGGGGAAAGGGAAGGGCCTGTTGCTCCATGAGCTGGGCTCATAGGAGATGGAAAGATAGAGGGTCCCCCAACAGCCCTGCACTCTCACTGTGGGCACACAGAGGATTCTTCTAGAAAGCCCCAGGGCATCCTAGGCTCAGAGAAGGGCAAAGTGGAAGCAGATAAGATTTGGAGTTTGGAATGCAAGCTCCAGGGCTGGATTGGGGATAGCTCCGGGGTGCTTCTCTAATGCCCTGCTACCTACCAGTCACTCTGCCCAGGGGTCAGGCAGTGGATCATGGACTAGGCAGAACAAGGGCCACCAGCCCCAGGGAATCATCTAGGGCGCAGACTCCAGACTATAGAGCCAGCCTCTGCTGGCATGAACTGTGTGCCAGGGGCCTTGGGACTCTCCAGAAAACTGAGTGGGTGCCATGAGGGCTTCCTGGAGGAGAACAATCCGAGGAAGGCTGGACGGGGGAGTCCGAGTGGCAGGGAGCCTAGTGTGAGCAGAGGCGCTAAGGCGGCCTGGGGTAAGGCGCGTGTGCACAGAGGCAAATGCTAAGCAACTCCACACTAGGAGTGCTGGGCCCTGCTGGTCAAGACAAGCTGTCCCTTTATGTGTGTGACCCCAAGGCCATGGGGTTGTGGGCACCCTGCTGGGGACACAGCAAGGCTGGGAACAGAGCCCAGAGTCCTGACCATGCTGTCTGGTGTGTTCTTAGGAAGTATCTCAAAGCTTCTGCCCCCAGTGAGGGGTTTCACAGGGCCTGGGAGGGGAGACAGCTGTTTGTCTCCCCACATTCCAGGCAGAGGGTCAAGCGTTTGGAGGGGCCGTTTTTCTTAAAAATGTCATTTGAAAATAAACACTGTTGCCTGCACTGCTGTGATTTCCTCTGATCCTCTGGAGACGGGCTGGTGGAGACGGGCTGGTGGAGACGGGCCTAGCTACAATTGCCCAGGTGGCTGGGGGCTCTTCCGGGCCAGTGTGGCCTCTGACCTTCCTGAACAGGCCCACACCACACCTCTAGGCCACCATCTTCTCTGGCCAGATGGCTCTGGCGGCTGGGCACTCCCCCCTATCCCATTTGTCACCAGAAGAAAGGCCCACTTTGCCTAGCCAGGGGGTCCAGGAGGTAACCTTTCGTTCACAGGTCACACATAGTTGTGCTCCTAGACCCAAGGGTTCTTACTGCCAGGGGAGGGGCTGCATAATATTTATGGAGGTGGGAGGGAGCCTACACACTCCCTGCCAGGCTCTAGGTATACCAGCTCTCTTCCCGTACACCTGGGGCTCTGCAAGCCACAGGTGCTCCTCTGGGGAAGACCCAGAGGGTGGGGGTGGGGGTCCCTGGACCTGCCATAGCCCTGTAACCCGAGCTCTCAGGCTCTTTGGGGGTGGCTTGGCTGTGGGTCCTCTTGGTTTCTTTTGCTCTCTGTCCTTCCAATGATATCTCAGAGTCTCATCAAAGATGATGACTTTATTTCCCAATCCAACTGCTTTTCTCCCCCCAGGGTGTGCCAGAAGCCTCAAAAAGAAGCTTTGTGAGCAAGAACTTTGGAGATTTGTTTAAAGGCCCCTGCAGTAACCTGAGGCCTAGAAACTTCGATAGTAGCCCTCAGAAGTAACCAGAAGCTAGTCCAGACTTGACCCACATGCTAAGTGCATCTCTTCTGCCCTCCAGCCTCAAGCAGCTTTGAGGGTCAGTGGGTGTACTGGAGTCTTTCACCAGGGTCTCTCATGGAGAGACTTGCTTGGCTCCTGGCACGGCCTGGAAGTCAGAGCACGTCCTCTACCTGCCTCAGTTGACGGGAAAGGAGGACACTCCATTTCCACTGTCCTCTTCAGGAGTAGAAGGAAGACCATGTTTCCTAAGACCAATAGGGCAGGTCTGGAATTGTCACTAAGGTTAGGATTTATAAAGTGGACTGACCCAGGAGAAGCACTTTGAAGCCCTGGTCTGCCAGGCAGGAGCCCTGTGCTCCGGACAGTGAGACTCTTCTCCAATTCATGGAGGCTAGGTGCCAGGCTGCTGCTTCACCCAAGAGACCTGCAGAGGCTCTGGAAATGCTTCTTAGTGAGGGCAGGAGGCTCAGGGGGCTTCCCTGAAGCTCCTTGCCAGGCCACACCACGGTGTCACCTCCTCGGAGAGGCTGAGTTGCAGCATGCTTAGAACAGTGAGGGAAGAGTTAGGCTGGGTGTGCCCCCCTCTTCGTGTACCATAACCCAACACCCGTCCAGGGGGTCTGGCCTCACCCCTGTTTGAGCTCTGCGGTCAGTGTCCTGGGACTTTGCCCCTCTCAGTTCTGCCCACGCTGTATGATCAGGGAGGGGCTGTGGGCTTCAGCAGAGATCTGCATTCCTGCTAGCTTTAGTTGAGGGACCTTTCACCTTCTAGAAAGATCCTCCTCAATTTCTATGTGTGTTTTTCATAGCTAGTCCCTGGGACTATCTTCTGGCTAGTGACCTTGCCCCTTGGAGAGTAGAGGCTTCTGGTCACCAGTGCAGGTGTGATGTCAGATGGTGGTCCTGACCACAGAGAATTTCTTCCCCTATTGAAGAGAGGAACCAGTTCATTTACAGCACCCAGGCAGAGCTTGGGGGGTGTCATTGGCACCTAATGTCTGTTTTATTAGAGAACTATCTGACTGTCCACCTTGCTGATATGCCCTACCCCTAAGTCGTGATGGTAGGAATCCAGAAACCCAAGCATTCCCTCCCTAGCAGCTGGCCACAGTGCCCTAAGTTTGGGACCTATTTCTGCCTAACCCTAACCCTAACCCTTGGCTAGTGCACCCCAGGTTCCCCTGGAAACCTTCTAGAAAGCCTTCAGTGGCAGGGGAAGGGGCTGCCTGGATGAGTAGCAGCTGCTCAAGTTCCGGCTGCCTGATGGGAGCTCTGTTAAAATGAAGTTTTTTAAAAAAAGGAAAAATTCATGGAGTGAGAAGGGTGAGATCTGGGGATCCTAGGAAAGCAAATATGGCTTACACCCCAGTGAGCTGATGGCCATCAGAGTCCAACTGGATAATGAGGGCATGTGAGAAACATGTGGCCTTTCTGACATAGTCATTCTCTTCTAGAACTTTCCTCAGCAACAAACCTGCTTACCCCTTCCCTTTTCATGTTTCCTGAAAGATTACCGAGTAGGTGGGGGACAGCTGATTTGGGGGAATAACTATGTCTTCCTGGTATCATCCAGCCCCCTCCCTTGGCTTGAGCAGGGGCCAGGAGGTGTTTACAAGTCTTCTGCTTCCCAACAACTGCTCGCTCTACCTGCACCCACCGAGGGCCATGGAGCCTGGGTCCTATAGGCCCTGCTGCTATTTTTAAAGTGTCTGCCTTGAAGGATGAGTTGCCTTCTCTAGAAGTGGGGACACTGGAACCAAGAAGCACTTGCTTGGTGGCAACACCAGCCACTGACCATATCGAGGGTTGGCCATGAGGAGGTGGTGGAGGCTTGGGACTATCACAGGTTGTTTTTAAAAACTATTTTATTCATTTTCAAGCAGAGAGAGAGAGAGAGAGAGAGAAAGAGAAAGAGAGAGAGAGAGAGAGAGAGAGAGAGAGAGAGAGAGCGCACCAGGGCCACCACCTTGTGGGTCTGGCTTATGTGGGTCTTGGGGAATTGAACCCGGGGCCTTAGGCACTGGAGGCAAGTGCCTTAACCGCTGAGCCATCTCTCCAGCCCTATCACAGGTTTTGTGGGGCATCCAGAAGGTATGAACACGGCCCCTTCTTAAGAAGACGTTATAAAAGCGCAAACAATAGAGGCCGCTCAGGTGCACGTGGCATGTGTTCATAGACTCTCAGAACTGCATTCGAGAGGCACACAGACACCCCCACCCCCACCCCCAGTCTTGGAGGCAAAGGGTTGGGGGCACTTTGGAACTAATGCCTCCAAAGAATGACTATCTGATCACACTCAGAGATCAGAGCCCAGGGCCTCTTTGCCAGCCCCTTCCTAGGGCCCCTTTGGTTCACTCCAGAGACCTCTGGGCTGGAGTTGGGCTAAGGAAGTGTCCCCCCTTGGGTGATTTCCACCTCATGAGAAGGACTTCTGCTAGGACTGTCCTTCCTTGCTCAGGGAGGCTTAGCAGGCAATGGTGAGGGACCTTTTCCAGACTAAAAGTCTTTTTGGTATTCATTGAGGTTCCAAGACGTTACTGAGCAGGTGGTTATAAAGGGACTGAAGTCTCATTTCTTGGGGTACCCTGGCTATATCCTTCCCACCCCACCATGTGTCTGCTCACCAGCCCCTTAGACCCTTGTCTGTGAGCATTTACTTGTGATACGAGCATTAATCCTATTGTCCTGGTCCTTTCCACATCTGTTTTAGACTGTGTGGTATCCTGGACACTCCTCCTGCCTTAGGTTGGTGGCCCCTTGAGTAGAGGCTGTCCCCACCCAAATCACAGAACACACAAAATGCAGCCCCAACTGGGCAGTTGGATGATTAGACCCTTCATGGAATAGGCTACCACCCTGGAACCCTTGAGAGCTATCTGTACACTCAAGGAGGGTCCCGGGAAATGGTGGGGCTGATAGCCTCACTCCAGCGTTGTTCTACAGATGTGCCACACACACACACACACTGGTACAAATGCACAGTTGTGTGAAGCCCTATAGCCTGACCTTGACTCCTGTGGCCCCTCAGCCCCCTACTGGCCCTGGGCCCATTGAGAAAACAGGTCTTTGTCTCAGCCGCGTCCAGTGAACTGCAAACAGCCACGTGTCCTGTGGGGGCCCCTCTTGGCACACATGCACTCTGCCCCACTACCGGAGGGAGGCCATTCACCCTCCGGTGGGGGGCCATGGGATCAAGGCTCTGGCCTCGTGTCAAGGGAGGGGTATGTGGCCAGGTTGCAGCTCTGATGAATCTAGACCACTCTGTAGGCCAGGTTGGGGTGGTGGTGCAATGCGACGACGACGAGGGGGAGTTGAGTCCAAGGCCTGGTCACTAGGAAGGGCTGTGGAGACAAACAAGCAAGGGAATGCGGAGGCAGGCAGCCAAGGGGAGTTAAGTTTGGGGTGACAGTTTGCAGGGACATTACCAGGTGGACTCAGGGGGCTTCTTTCCTACCTGCTGCTTACTCCTTTCACTCTTCCCTCCCTTACCTCTTCTCTCTGCTTCTCTTTCCTCTATAACCCCACTCGAATATGTGATGATCCTTCAAGGGCTCCTGGACATGGCTCACTGGTGCCAGAGGACCAGTCAAGCCCTTCCCTGCCATCTCTCCAATTCCCCAGACTAGGGCCCTCTGGCCTGCCCAGGAACCCTACTATTCCTCAGAACATCCCAATGTGTCTCTGGCCAGCAGAGGGGTCCACTCCCCACCCCACCCCCAACTGCCAAACACATCCATCTCAGCTCCAGGATGAATCACAAGGCCAAGTGGCCAGGGGCAGTCATTAAGGCAGTTCCCCTCCCCCTCCTTTGACCTTGGCCATAGTGCCAGAGCTTTCGGGCAGCAAGGGCATGGATGTGGGCCCATGTGGTAGGGACTCCGAAATTCTTCCAGTGCTCTCATCTAGCCTGACACCTCCTCTCAGAGGCAGCTCTGTGCCCCTATCCCAACCACAAGCACAGGCCTCAGGCCGCCATGGCTTCTGGGACTTGGGCTTCTTTCCAGAGAGAGGGGAATACAGGCTGCATACCCTCTGGTGGAGGTGGGGGATGGCGCCCAGAAAGCAGCACCATTTCAGGAACTCAGAGGTGGGCGACAGGGCAGAAGGCGCCGGGACGCCATGGTGTAGCCTCCACCCCCAGACCCTAACAGTGGGCCAGTGTGTGGGCCTGGTGGGATGGGGGCCCTGGCGGGGTCGAGTCCCGCTCCATAAACCCTGGCCAGCCTGGAAGCTGCAGACATCCTGGTGTTGACACAGAGGTGATGTCACCGGCAGCCAATGGGGAGCCCATCAAGGGGCTCTGTGAACACCTCCCTTCATCCCATGGGCCCCGCCATGCATGTGCATGACCTGAATGCCACCTGAATAAACCAGTCTTTCCCAGCCTCCCACAGGGCCCCCGCTTTCCCCTTAGGCTCTATCCCTGGCTGGTGGCTCCCTAAGCCTTCAACCTAGCACTAAGGGGCTGGGCACAGTGAGGGATGGGGGCTGAGCTTCATGGCCCAAGCCTCAGATATCTGGACCCCAGTGTTCAGACACCCCAGCACTTTATTAACCCTGCCAGCCACTCCTCTGTCAGACTCTATGGCACCACTTGGCCACCATGGCTCCCTCCAGTTACTTGAGCTTTTTTTTCCCATCTATTTCCTCTCCTGGCCTCGATTTGTGACCCTGAAGGCTGTTCTATGCACCCACACAGGACATGTACCCCATCTCTACAATCTGAGCAAGCCACACAGCTTGCTGGGTTCCGGCAGATCTGTACCAGTAAGCAGCAGAGGCCAGGCTGTTCCTAAATCTCTCTTTTTCTCTCTCTCCCTCTCTCCCTCTGTCTCTTGACAGCGGCTCATATAGCCCAGGCTTGCCTCAAACTTCCTTTATAGCTGAGGATAGACTTTGAGTTCCTGATCCTCCTGCCTCTGCCTTCAAAGTACTGGGATTACAGATGTGCATCACTATTGAACCAAGAACCTTATGCAGTGCTAGGCAATCACTCTATCACCTGAGCTAAACCTCTCACTCAGTTTTATTTCTTCCTCCAGGAAGCCTGGAGTCTACACAAGGTCTTTGCGTTTCCCTTCTATCTGGTGCCCACCGGTAAGCCCAGACTCTGACCCTTTTCCGTGGCCTTCTTTTCCCTCCTGACTCAGGCTACAGGCTTTTCTCCAGCCCACCTGCCTCCCCCACCTACTCTGGTGTCCCCTTGTCATGTGGCCCCCGATCCAGACAGCTATCTCAAAGCATGGAGGGCAAAGTTGGCCTCTCCATGGACTGCTGACTGCTCTCCCCAGGACTCCATGGCACCCGCTTCTTGGAAAGCTCCCTCTGCACCCTGGCTTGTGCTCATACTCAAAGGTGTCCCGCAGAAGATGGAGTAGGGACCTCCTGCACTTGGGTCCGGCCCCCACGTCTCCCCCCTTTCTCTGCTCCCCGTGGCCAGGCTACCCGCCCGGTGTCCTGCCAGGTGTGGGGTGATGGAGCAGGGCTCCCTAAGGACAAGGAGCACAGTGTCTGCTTTATTTGCAGGCTCGGCGCTGACAAGGAACAGAATACCCCCAGTGACTGCTTCCAGGAAATGGCTGTGGGCGGGTGGGAGCCTGAGGGAGAGCAGGCCCCTTCCCAGCAAGCCTCTGCAGGTGGGCTTCCAGGAAGGGCCCCCGAAGGCTCCCCTCAGCCCTGGAAAGGGGCCAACAGTGTCACCAGGAGAGGGGGGAGGAGGAGAAAGGAGAGGAGAGGGGAGGGAAGGAGAGAGGGTGGGCAGCCCTGCTGAGCCAGCCTGAATATTACAGTTTTTGGGGAGGCCAAACCTGACCACAGCACCTTGTAGAGCCTTCTGTTCTCTACTTTGGAGGTTCACATAATCTCAGAAAAAGCCCTACTAGTTCATGGGCATCACACAGACATACAGATACTTACATGCACATGCATGCAAAGAACAGGCGTGTTGTGAGGAGACCAGAAATAGATTGAGAGGAACAGCCTCTGGTTTCCTCCCTGCTATGACGCCCCTTCGTGCGACTGACCCTCTGAGTCCTCTGGAGAGGAGATCCCTGTCCTGATGTTTTCGAGGGATGGGGCCCCTACCCTTCATGTTTGAGGCGTTGCAGGACATTCTGCAGTTAGACTCACAGCCCCTCAGCCCTGTTTAAGGTATTTCCTTCCCTGTGTGGTGTGGGAATGTTCACTACTCACTCTGTGGAACAGTGAGGCTTCTGACTCTCCCCCCATGATCCTCACCTGAAATGTCTATTGTCTTGGGTCACTAAATTCAATCTGAGACAAGAAACCACACAAAGGCTTGGCACATAGCCAGAATCAGGGATGCATTTCCTATGGGACACTGGCCCTACATAGGGCCTTGGCAACATATACCCCCACAGAGCATCTTCTGAGGGGACAGAGCCAACACCCTTGTCTCAGCTTCAGCATTAGCTGCTATAGCCAGCTAGCACCCACCACCCAACACATGGAACCCCTCACTCACAGGCACACGGGACAGCTGGTGAACACACAGTGGCTGGGGATAGGTGAGGCCACAGGGCCCTCAAGCACATGGTTAGACATACTATCTCATAGCACACAGGTCACCAGGGGCACAGCCAGTCACTCTGGTGGCTGTACCACGTGTAATCAGCCCATATGAGAAGTCCTTCTCTGGTGGTCTACTCCAGCCTTTGTTTAACTTAAACTCCTTTCTGAAACACAGGTGGGGTGGGGGGCAGGTATGAAGACCCCTGGCTGGGTGCCTGACCAGGTCGGGCATGCTGGGGATCCAGGGTCTAAAACCTCTCTTCCCAGGCTTTGTAGTACCAAGGCAGCCAGCCCCTCCCCAACCACCACTCTGGCTGGGGGCTGGGGGTTGGGGATGAAATTCAAGCCCCTGTTAGCTTCTCAACACGGGGGGGGGGGGGGTTGAAAGTGCCTTTGGGTGGCAGACTCAGAGCCTGTCTAGCAACCCTCTCTAAGCCCCTTTTCTAAAAAGCAGGAAATCGGGTTGGGCTAAAGGTAAACACATTCCAACCTGTGGGCTGATGGAGGGGCTGTGTCTGGGAGGGTGAGGGCTGGGCCACCTCTATTTTCCCAGCCCCCACCCCTGGGTGAGGCTTGGGGCTTAGGACCTACAGGCACACCTGTTTGTAGAGCAATGGTGATCTTGGCCAATGGCTTCTTACCCCCATCAGCCTGCACCCCAAGATTCTGTTCCCATACACCCCAGGCCTCCAACTTCCCCAAGGATTCTCCTGGATACTGTTCTGAGCTCTAGCCTCAAAGCACTCTGCAGAACATAGAGGAGTTGTGCACAAGCCCAGGTTAGACCCTCCTCTGACACCCTCACTCACCACCTCTGACATTCATAGGACTGATGAACCCTTGACAGGGCTGATGGTAGGAAGGAGTGATTCCTGCCTACCTCCCTGGCCACACTTGGTGCCCTTGCTCCCCTCATCTCAGGGTCCTCTGGGTAGAGTCCCAGCAGGGGAATGTGCAATCCCAGTGCTTCAGGCCTGGATGGATCTCCATCCCAGCAGCCCATGATAGAGGATCCCAGTGACCAGGAGGGCAGAGTCCCAGGCCCCTTCTACTCTGCAATTTCATTTTGTGTCTTCAGACAAACTCTAAAGCCTCCTCCACCCCCTCCCATCTCCAGGGTCCTACAGTCCTACAACTCAACACCCACCCCCTGGGCCACCAGCTGACACCTCTGAGAAAGCAGCTTTTATCTTCTGAGCCAGGCTTTGTAAACCTCCAGCCGAGTCGGATGTTTACCATAATGGCCGTTTGTAGAACCCCCTCCTGACATGTAATGGATGGATACTTTGTCACTTGGGCAAGTCACCTCTAGTGGGGTCAGGAAGGTGGAGGTGGTCTGACTGGCAGTTTTTGAAATAGGCCATGAAAATGGCTTAGAGAGACTCACTCACTCGACCCAGTGCCCAGTGGGTTCCTAACTACCCTGTCCTACACAGAGAGGCTGCGGAGCCTCCCCCTCCCCCAGCAAACGTAAGGGCCAGGAGTGGGGGTGAGGGGCCTGGGGAAGGCTCGGAAAGGAGATCAGACATATGGTGGGGGAAGGGAGGAGCTGGCCCACCGCCCAGGGAGGGTACGGGTAGAGAGGGTGGGTGTTCCTGTCTGGTCTTTGTCAGCCTGCAGAGGTTTTCCTCACTGCTCTCAGTATTGGGGCTGGGGGAGGGGAAGGAGGGCCGAAGACCCCAGTCTCATTTCTAAGAGGAGTTCCTTGAGTCCCTTCACAGTATCTTCACAGTTTAGGGTCCAGGAACGGAGCCAGGAGGCCTGAGAGGAGGTTCAGAGGCAAGAGGATCCATGCACCCCAGAAACAAGAGTGATTGTCCTCTGTCACCCTCCTCTCTCCCCTCCTTGGGTGTCTGCTACTCCTCACTTGTCCCCTATTATGGCCACACTTAGAACTGTGTGTGTGTCCCTGTCTCTTTGCTGTAGTCCTTAATTCCAGCTCCAACCCACAGCAGACAGAGAGGGGACGCTCGGTCCAGGAGCTCAGGGTCCTAGGGAAGGGAAGCATGTGTGCAGAAGGGGATCGCTAAGGCCCATCCATCCTTAGC
>PVHP010001297.1:99916-110005 GCA_004024765.1 Zapus hudsonius
CCACTATCCCCCATTCCATCCCAGAATGCTCCACCATTCCATAATCCCCTTCTCATTTCATAATCCCTTTATTTCAGGGTGTTTTATTTCATCCCTTTGGCCCCCTCCCCCTCCCTTGTTCCCACTCCCCCCGAGGTGAGGCGCACCCCAAGCAGACAGCATGATTCCTGAGACGGACTGTAACTGTATTTATTGATGAAGCCAGGACCTCTGGTGAGGCCCTGGTGAGGAGGGGCATGGGATGAAGTGGGGCGTATGTAATGAACGCTTTGTGATGGAACTTCCAGACTAGGCGAAGGGAGGGTGAGGCCTCAGGCACACGGCCAGCACCCAGTCGCCCCCAGATAGAGGTGGACCACAGGCAGGCGCTGGGGCAGCATAGCCAAAGAGGCCAGCACATTCACTGCACACACTCACACGGAGAGACACAAGGCTGTTTCCAGAACTCCAAACCAGTGCAAACGACTTAGTGCAAATTGAATTCAGAAGGGATGGGTGGGGAAACAGAGTCACGGATGCTTTGAGTCTCTCAAGTAAGAAAAAAGGAAAGGAGAGAAACTTGAGAACACAGGAAAGGATGAAAAAGATAAGAGGAAGGAGGTGATGATGTTGGGGTCATCCCAGGGCAGAGGTTCAACTCTGGGATGTCATGTGGGTGGTGTTCTCCCAGGTGCAGCAGGGTTGGCCACAAAGATGGAATTGCGGTGGGGTGGGTGCTGCGTGACTGCACTTCCAAGGTGTTGACGTCATCTGTTCCTTTAGCTTTGCCTGCAGAGAGTGAAAAAAAGACATATAAGTCAGGGTAGAGGGTGGTGGGGCGGGTGAGCTAGAACGTTTTCAGAAGGGTCCCTGGCTCACCTTCCAGAGCCGATTCCTGAGGCAGGTAGTGTAGTGGTTCCGAGATTAGCGTATTCTTGAATCAGACAGAACTAGATTGACTTGAAGAAGTCCCAGAATTCCAAGGCCCAGACATGAGCTGGGTAGCACCATTTCTGTGGGTGGGAGAGAATGAGCACCCTAAGTATCGATGCACATCATGTCCCACCCATGTGAGGCAGAAGTGTCCTCACCTTTCATCTTGTGGGTTCTAGGGGGGGGGGTCCAGAGAGCAGCAGTGATGTGTTAGCTCGTCGGGAAAGTAAAGGAACAGATGATTCTTACGGCAGTATCCTGCAGTGCCAGCCAATGGTGTTCTGCAAAAGACAGGGTTGGGGTAAGCAGGAGGGAAGCTGAGTAGTTGAGTGGGCTGACACTGTACCACGCAGGGAGCATGCTCACCAGGAAGGTTGGACGACAGCCCTTCTGTCCTCGCCGTCACACCGGACCATATCATGTCCTTCAGTGTTCACCACACCTGCCGTTCGTCCTGGCCTTCGGTGGCTGGCAGACACACCCACCTCGGTTGGAGACCTGGCTGTGGGGAGAAAGAAGGCTCTGTAGGATGGATTTGGGGTGATAAGGATGGAGTGGCTGGTGGGTTGGACACTTACCCTTGTCTCCTTGTCCGAGCTCGGAGGCACCGATCAACGCTCCGTCGTCACCCAAGAGGCCCTCCTTGGCCATAGGCTCTGGAGTCCAGTGCCTCGTTGGCTCGCCGCCAAGCTGCCACACCTCGCCCTGCCTGCACCCCACCTCACTCCCTAGAGGGTTCACTCACTCCGCCCCGCCCACCTCGCCTTGTCTGGCTTCGCCCCATGCCCTTGGCTCCCCTGGTGCTGTCCTGTCTGCCATGCCAGACCCAGGGGCTGAGCGGTAAGGGCATACAGTGTCGCCAAGTCCACTGTGAGCCCCCTCCGCGCCAGTCCCTGGGCCGCAGTGCTGCGTGGGAGCGGTGTGTCCACAGGCTGGGCCCGCTGCAGCCTCCTTGCTGCGATATCTCTCTGGAGCCCGCCACCCGTGGCCACCACTCCTCCCCCCTGGTGATATCCTGCCATGCAGCCTTCATTATCCTTCCTTCCCGCTCTCCAGCCCTCGAAGCTCCAGCAAAGGCCTAGAAAGACCCTGCTGGAGCCATTCCAGAACCTGCTTCTAAGTGGATTGCAGTGGGTGAGATGTGGTGGCGGCTGGGGACCAATCTGCGTGTCCTATGACACCCTTCCCTGCCCTGTTCAACCCAAGCCTGGTATACTCCTACTCTTGTTGGATTCACTTAGCTCTGCTACTGTCCCCAAGGACACCTATCACCTCCCTGAGTCAGCAGCCTCAAGTCCTCACTGGCAGCCCTACACGCTCTCTGACTTACTCTCTCATTGCCTTTCTGCCTGGTATGAGCCCACGGCCCCCCCAGCCTTGCCCTGTCTCGGCTCCCCCCGAGAAGATGTCACCTGTACTAACTGTCCTGCCCTCCTGTGCCGCTCTACCGGGAGGTTAGCCACTTCTCTTTCCCATCCTTCGCCCCCTAAACCTCCTTTTTACAGAAGGCCAGAGTAGCGAGGCCAGGGAAGAGAAGGGAACTCACCTGCCCGGCAGATGGCGGTGCTCACCTGCCAGCTACACCTTCAATTGCCCAGGCCTGGGTATCGAACCCTGCCCATCAGTTCCCCCGTGTCCGACCAGCCGCCACGTCCTGTAACCAAAAGTGACCGGGATGAATGTCTGGCTCCCTCTTTCCTCTCCAACGCTAGCTCGGGTCAGTCTGCCCCACGCTGATGTTGCCTTGCCACTCCATGCCCTTCGCTGGCTCCCAGACCCCGAGACTTCGCTGTGCCCGAGCTAGCTCCTCCGCCCTTCACCATTCCCGCCAGACTCTAGATGCCGAGGTGCTCCTCGGCCCCCACGACTCTCCTCCAGCACCCCCATCTTCCCCAGTTTCCCCAGTTTCCCCCATTACCCCCCACCCATCCCACCCCCTCCCTCCCCTTGCTAATCGGGCCCCTAGCCCGGGCTTTTTCTAACTGGGGTGGCTCCGCCCAGAATTCCCGCCCCTGACCTCTCAGCCAATCAGAGAAAGACTCAGCCGGGGGCCCCCGAAGGCAGGACCCACCTCCGCCCTGGATCGTTCCAGCGCACACGTTCCTCTCACCCCGCACCCGTCCTGGAATTCTCCAAAGACTGCCTCCCCACACCCCTCCTTTGGAATAGCTTAGACAGGGCCTGGCATTGTCCCCAAATGTCCCCCTCCTAGACCATTGCCCCCCTTCAGCGAACTGTGGTGTACCCCGGCTATGTGGGTGCTAGGCACAAGCTCTGCTTGTAGATGACAGTCCTGGAAAGGGTCCTTGGAGGACTCAAACGGAACACAGCCACTTTCTGCCACCACCGGAACACAGAGCCACCTCGGCCACCACCGTGGCTAAGACCCCGCGTTCACTCGAAAGCTCTGTCTGTGCTGTCGACAGTGATAAAGTTGCAGAAGGGAACTGCGCATAGAGAGTGGGAGGAATCAGGCTCAGGTCAGGCTGAAGGGTGCCGGTGGAGGGGGTGCAAGGGCCAGGGAGCCACCCACGGGTGGCCCACCTTATGCCTTTGTTTCAATCCAATTGACAGAACTGGTCTGGCCTCAGTGGTTTCCACGAGACAGCTGGTTGGGATAGCCCAGGTCCCCCTCACTACCTTTTCCCAGATGTTCTGGCTGTAATATATTACTTGCTCCGTGGCTCACAAATACTCATGTGTGATAAGCCCTGAATCTTCCAGTCTTGCCCTGGCTTCCCCAGCTCAGCCAGGACACCAAATTCGGTGTCGGAATAAGTGGAGGAGAGCATCCAATACCCTGGGGCACTTTATTGTCCTTTGTTCACCACTTTAGAGGAAGTGTTGGAGCCCCGTAGCCCATGGAGTTTGTACAAGTCAAGGGTGTTGGAGCCACAAAAGTACATAAGAACCCTAGGTAGACGTGACTGGAACCTTAGGGCAAAGGACTCGAAGGCTGATGAGTCACAAGCCTCAAGTGAGGAGACGTGCTGAGTATCTGTGCATACGTTCACCCTCCCCTCCCACCCCTGATCTCAACCAAGAGGTGCTGGATACCAACTAGGCACAGAATCCTGGATAGTGTGGTGCTGGATCCCCACTTTTACTCTGTGTAAAACCCAAGATGTCAACATGGGTGCACCTTCAATTACAATATAGGCAGATACCCCTAATTTTGTCATAACAGACTGTGAGTTGGCAGTGCTGCCCCAAAGTCATGGATGGCCTCCACATGCTTAAAACAATTCTCAGAGGTCGACCCCGAAGACCTAAGAGAAAGACCCTAAAAAATCTTTCAATGTTAGGAAGAGGCTGGGCTTCTGTGCCGGCTAGGATGTCTCTCTGAAACTGAGAGCCCGGTCATCCAAGGAATGGAAATCCCTCATTGATCCCCATTATCCATTCATCAATCCCAACTTCAATCGTGATGTCTGGAGGGGGTAATACGAGTATACAATTCCCTAATAAATCACACAAATCCTGGGTGACCTGGGACATTGCCGCAGATGAACGACAACCTCTACCTCCACCACCGCCATCAGTGTGTGAACTGTGTGACCATCTTCCAGCAACTTCTGTGTTTCCACCCACAACCTATTCTGCCACATGCAAGGAATGCGCAAAGAAAGTGGTTTTGGAGGTGTAGAGACTGAAGGGGACCGCTCGGGAAATACACAAGTATCCTGCCTAATGATCACCATCCAGGAGGATTGAAGAGTTGGACCTCGCTGGCACGGGACTTGACCACAGGCAAACCCAAACTTTGGCCCCCTCTAAATTGTAATCATTGGGATTGTACTGCCACCACGCGGCAACTTCAGTCAGCCCGCGACAACCAATTCTATGCCAACTGGTAGTGAGGCCGACTCAAAGAGATCGACACCCAAGGCTGAGCAGAAGGGTTTGGCTTCTGCATTTGCGGAGCTCCAAGCTGCAGAGATAGAAAGACCCTCCATGGCACAAAGAGGTGGGGTCATCTCTTCATCTTATTAGCATCTAAATACAACAATTAGCATCTCAAAATCTAGTACCGCCCCTGGCTTATGCTAAAGGAATTCTGATGGGTTCCCGGGGTGTCAGGTGTCAATCCAACCAAAGGCTCTTGCTTTGAGAGCTGTCCCTAGTGGGGTCTAGGTGCTATTCTAATGGTACCTGTGGGTCATGCCCAATCCCCCCCACATGATAGATGTGATTGGGTATGATGGCACTATGCGGATATCAACCAAGCCAGAACATTTGGGTGGATCGTAAGAAGCCGTTATTTGTCCTGAAGGCTGCGATGGAAACCCGAAGCTAGAAGTGAGGAGGGGTCAGGAATTTGCCTTATTGTGAACCCCCTCTCCGTCCGTCTGCTTCATGGAAGCGGAGTGTGAGACTGCACCGCCACCGTGCGGCAACTTCGGCCGCCGCCACCGCAAGTTACCACGGCCGCGTGAGAATCTGATCACGTTGCTTTAGGGAGAGATATCATGAGGTCACTCCAAAAATGCACAGGTATCTTACTCCCCAATGGCCCTCCTAAACTGAGGTGCAGGTGTGGATACCCAAGGATATTGTCTCAGACCGGTGGGTAACGGCACCAAACTGCTCTACAAAGACTATGGAAATTTTGATCACGGCATTCGTCCAATACTGTGCCACTTGGTGGGGTGACAAGTTCACTGGTTTCTGGGATCTGAGACAGAAGGGAACCATTTACGAAATGTCCTGTCTTCCTATGGCCCTTAAAAGCATTGAGGCATCCAGGATCAGGTGGCCTAGCTCACGGCCACAGGAGCTGTACAAGTTTGGCTGCTCCTGGAGTAATGACGTCGATTCTGTGCGGCAGCGTTGTTCGGCGCACCACAACCAATTCTGTGCAATCAGGTGGTGAGAAAGACTCATCATGGTTGGCACCCAAGGCATAAGAGTTATGGCTCCAACATTAGTGGGGCTGCAAACTTCAATGATAGAAGGACCCTCTGCAACAGGCACGGGTGCTGCAAAGCAGCCCTGTCAGACCGTTTGCATCTGAATTCCTCAATTATCATCTCAAAACCCAAATTTGCCACTGATTAAGGTTGAAGGAGTTCTGGTGGGTTCCTGGGGTGGGAGATGTCAATTCCAGCAAAGACTCAGGTTTTGAGACCTGCCCTCAGTGGGGTCTAGGTGCTTTGGTACCTGCAGGACGTGCCTGATCACCAAACAGGGTAGATGTGTATCGATATTCAAACCGCGGCACTGACATGAAGGGGAATATGGTATACCAACGACTGATAATATATCCCAAGCCAGCTACTTTGGTTGGTCCACAAGAAACTTCTCGCTCCTAATGACCCCCATGGACTGAAGAAGAGCCGGGATATTGTCGTGAGTGAACCCCAATCTCAGTTGCCGGCTGCTTCACGGATATGCAGTGTGAGGCTGCACTGCCACCGTGCGGCACCTCTGGCCACCAGCACCCTAGTTAGCACTCCTGCATGAGGATCCAATCAGGTCGCTTAGGAAGAAATATCCTGAGGTCACTTCAGCATACAAGTGTCCTACTCCATGTTGGCCCTCACAGACAACCTTAGGTAGAGGACCAGGTAACCTTGGACATCACCTTGGATCCGATGTTGCGTAGTGCTACCTAAGACTGCGTTGCCATGACTGTGGTAATTTCGATGGCGTGAGTTTGTGTAGACAGACAGGGATGACTCCAGAAATGTATATGTGTCCACTCCTTATGTGTCCACTCCTTATGGCCCTTAGATGGTATTGAGGTGTCAAGGATTGAGTGGGTGATGCCAACCCTGGATGCATTTGGAGTTATGATCTCTGTCGGCCACAGCTGCCAGCACCGCAAAGCGCGGCACCGGCAGAATGGGGAGTGGGGTATACTCGCGGCTCTGAAAATAGATCCAAGCCAGCTACCTTGGGTGGGCTAGAATCAAGTCCAGATTCCTAATGACTCCCACGGACTGAGGCAGAGCCAGGATTTTACCATGATGAACCCCAATCTCAGTTGCCGGCTGCTTTGGATGTGAGATGTGACGCCACACCGCCACCGTGCGGTGCGGCATTGCCGAAATCAACACCACCGGTTTGCGCAGCCTGGTGCTGAGCCTACTGAGTTATTTGGGGGTGATGTTATATGAGATCACCCCTGAAATGAACAAGTGTCCTTGTCTCTGATGACCGTCATGGACCACTGAGGTCGAGGCCTGGGTGACCTAGGGCAACTCGGGCACCTGTGGTCAAAGCCGCGCAAGTGGCCGTGGCACAGGTGTGGCAATTCCAATCAATCCACTGTCTAAATCAATACCGTGCTATTCGGTAGTGAGCTAAACTTGTTCATGGGGTCTAAGACAGGGATTTCTCTGGTAACACACATGTATCCTTTCCTCTTATGGCCCTGATGATGTGTTTAGGATTGGGTGACTTGGTTCATTGCCAAAGGTGAAGCGCACCTGACTGCCTCTGGTGATTCTGCATGGCAACTAATTCTGTGCCAACCAGTAGTGGGACAGACTCATTGAATTGGCATTCAAAGCATGGCAGAGGGATTGTGGCTCCAGTATTAGAAAACTTCTCAGCTGCGATTACAGAGGAATCCTCTGCCACACAACCAGGCAGGGAATACGGAGCAGTCTCTTCCACTAATTCGCATCTAAATTCCTCAATTAGCATCTCAAACCCCAAATTCGCCACTGGCTTTGCTTAAAGGATTTCTTATGGATTCCCTGAGTATAAGCTGTCAATTCATCCAAAGACTCGAGTTTTGAGACCTGTCCTTAGTGGGGTCCGTTGGTGTCTGCAGGTGATATGGTATCATCACCCCTGGTAGATGTGAATAGCTTTTATACCGCGGTAGTGAACGAATGGGGAATAGGGTACACCTGTGGTTTTGAAACTATAACCCAAGCCAGATACCTTGGGTGGTCCATAAGAAGGCCCTAAAAAACCCCATGGACTGAGGAAGTGCATGGACATCGTTGGGATTGAACCCCAATTTCATTTTGGGTTGTTTCGGGCGAGTTTGGTGCTAGCCTTTATTGCCCCGTGCGGCACGTGCGGAACCAACCACCACTGGTTGGCGCAGTTTGGTGATGATCCACCAGTGTTGTTTTGGGGAGAGATTAAATGAGCTCTCTCCAGAAATGCACCAAATATTCTACTCTCTGAGGACCCTCGTGGGCCATTGAGGTTAGGGCCTGGGTGAACTGTGACATCATTGGATGAACCGCAACCTCCAGCACCTGTGGGCGGTGGTGCGCAAGTCTGGACTGTCAAGGTTGCAATTTCTAATGCTCCACTCATCCAGTACTGTGCCATTTTTCAGGGAGTGAAACTCCCTGGTTTCTGGGGTCTGAGACAGAAACGGACATGTGTCCAGTTCACTTATGGCCCTAAAAGCCATTGAGGTGTCAAGGATGGGGTGACCTGGGTCATTGCCATATGTGATACGCAAACCTGGCTGCCGCTGGAGTTATGGTTGTCTGGCCATAACCAGTTCTGTGCCATCGGATAGTGAGACAGACCCAACAGGTTGGCACGCAAGACTGGGCATATGGGTCATGGTTCCAACATTAGTGGAGTTCCAATCTGCAATGGTAGAAGGACCCTCTGCCAAAGAACCAGGTGCAGCAGCAACAGCAAAAGAGCCTGTTCACTCATTAGCCTCTAAGTTCCTCAATTAGCATCTCAAGACCCACATTTACAACTGACTTAGGTAAAGGAGTTCTGATGGGCCCCTGGGTGTGAACAAAGGCTCAGGTTTTGAGATCTGTCCTTGGCGGAGTCTAGGTGCTATGGCACAGTTGGTGCCCTATCACAAACCTCATATAGGAAGGTGGATGGATTCCCTTCCCGTGGTAGACAGCTTGGGAAATAGCGTTGTGGCACTGCAGATAGAACCAAAACCAGATACTTTGGGTGGACCACAAAAAACTCTTCTCAGGTGTGGTGAGATAGCTCAGCAGTTAAGGCACCTGCTTGCAAAGCCTTATGGCCCAGATTCAATTCCTAGATTCAATTCCTTAGGACTGAGGTAAAGCCAGATGTACAAAGTGATGCATGTGTCTTGGTTCTGTATGTAGGGGCAGATGGCCCTTCAAGAACATTTTTTTCTTTCTCTCTTTTCATTTATAAATAAATAATCTTAAAAAATAAACAAAAGCGAGATGGAGAGATGGCTCAGTGGTTGAGGCACTTGCCTGCAAAGTCTAATGACCAGAGTTTCAATTCCTCATACCCATGTAAAGTCAGATGCACTAAATGGCACATGCATCTGGAGTTTGTTTGCAGCAGCTGGAAGCCCTGGTGTACCTACTCACTCTGTCTCTCTTCTCTCTCTCTCTCTCTCTCTGCTTGCAAATAAATGACTTAAAATAAGATAAAATAACTTTAAAATAAACAGAAGTAATGCATGAACTTTTTAATACCATAAACTGTTGTTTTTTAAAATAAAGGAACAAAAATTCTCTCTCCTAAAACCATCACAGACTAAAGAAGAACATGGATATTGTCATGAGTGAACCCCAATCTCAGTTGCCGGCCGCTTCACGGATGCGCCGTGTGAGGCTGCACTGCCACCGTGCGGCACCTCCGGCCACCAGCACCCTAGTTACCACTCCCGCGTGAGGATCCAATCAGGTCGCTTAGGAAGAGATATCCTGAGGTCACTTCAGCATACAAGTGTCCTACTCCATGTTGGCCCTCACAGACCACCTTAGGTAGAGGACCAGGTAACCTTGGACATCACCTTGGATCCGATGTTGCGTAGTGCTACCTAAGACTGCGTTGCCATGACGGTGGTAATTTCGATGGCGTGAGTTTGCCTAGACAGACAGGGATGACTCCAGAAATGTATATGTGTCCACTCCTTATGGGCCTTAGACGGTATTGAGGTGTCTAGGATTGAGTGGGTGATGCCAACCCTGGATGCATTTGGAGTTATGATCTCTGTCGGCCACAGCTGCCAGCACAGCTGCAGGATGCCGCGGAGCTCCACACCTGGTCAATGCAACCGCAAAGCGCGGCACCGGCAGAATGGGGAGTGGGGTATACTCGCGACTCTGAAAATAGATCCAAGCCAGCTACCTTGGGTGGGCTAGAATCAAGTCCAGATTCCTAATGACTCCCACGGACTGAGGCAGAGCCAGGATTTCACCATGAATGAACCCCTATCTCAGTTGCCGGCTGCTTCTGGATGCG